>ML828125.1:0-39347 GCA_009831015.1 Picea engelmannii | reverse complement strand
ATATATATATATATATATATATATATATATATATATATATATATATATATATATATGACACAACATTTTTTATATGCACGTATATTATCAAATAGAAGAAGTTGTAATATATGCAACATATTGAACATGAACATGACGTGAACACTTGAGTTGCCTTGTTGAAATAGAGTCATTAATTCATTCTATTTACAGGACCCCAAAGAATGAAAGTAGGACGAGTCCTCCCATTTATTTCTATAAGTATAGGGCAAGCGCCACATAAATATGGCCTATGACAAATTATTCTTCCATGTAAAATGTAAGGAGCTAACAAAGTAGCCTTTATTTAAATCGAAGTGTTGGGAAACAGAAAGAAAAGCTTGTCATCCATGTTTAACGACACAAAAAAGGACAAAATAAAATAAAAAACAATATCAGATATTGCAAAACACCATACAAAAACCTCAAATATTTTATATTCAAATACACTGGGTTACAAAAGAGAGCTGAGATTATTTTCCATGATAACTATGATTGGGCCTGCCGCCGACAAAAAAAAGAAAATATGTACAATAATGAAGCCCGTGGACAGTCTTTTATAGATTTCAACTTGATCATCAAATGCTTGATTTGTAAAAAACAACGAGTTGAATATCAATTTCGAGTCTTGGACTTCATTGGTGCTACCAGCTTGGTCTATCCCAGCTTTTTGAATACCTTGTCTCTTCTAGATATGGCCTACCTGCATTGGTTGTGTATTCAACATTCCATACTTTGCTAAGTGTTAATTTCCCTCTATCATCAAAAAATTGGGGTTTAAGGTGCCTTCCTTCTAATGTTCTTATTCATTTACATCCGAGACAACTTAGAGATGAGATTCAAGCCCGATTCAAAGACGAGGGAGTGGTTTTATGTGATGTCAGCTTTGGGGGAAACAAATCTTGTTAGCCAACAAAAGATGAGAGGAAAAAAAATTCAAGTATGTTGTGACTGCTATTCTCCCTGTATTCGATCATCTGTTTGGTTGAAAATACTACCTGAATATTTATATTTTGAAATTCTTTGTTTTATTGTTGTAAATTGGAAGGGACATCCAAGTCATCTACAAAATGTTCCTCTGTTGAAGTACATAGCTTCTTCCAGCATAACATATCTGGAAAGTGTATCAAGTGATGAAAATCACATCATAATATGTCTTTTGTTGTAGGGGTGGCACACATCACGACCCACAAAATGGTCTAGAATATTTGGAAGTGACATCCAATATCACTACATGCCCAAATACACTCAGAAGGAAATAAAATTGGATACTCACGAATGTGAGAAACTGTATGCACGTTTGAATCAACATTATAAAATTATAGAACATTTTATGCCAAAGTTGTGACAAACTTGACATAAAACCAGTTTCTATGTCAAAAAAGTGTTCAATGACCTCTCGATGTAGTAACAGACTCGACATACAATCAACTTTCGATCACTACTGATAATAATGTCAAGTGTAATAAGTCGTGATCCCATGATATAGGTAGTTTCACCTTCAGGCATCCACACTAGCGGTGATCCCAGGATCCAGATAGATTCATCTTCAGACATCGACATTGGCGGTGTCAATGGGAACATTGTTATTGACTGCAGTGTGACGATGTGGTGAACAAGCAGGTTTGTCATTGTCAAATCACGTAGACTGCAGGATTGTCAGACCTGCAAAGAGCATTGACTTTAGTGTTGCTTTGTCATGACAACTACAATATTTCTTTGAGTCCAGAAATCTTTGGGCGTTGTGTGTTCTTCGCGATAATGACCTTGACATTAAGTACATGTCAAACATCTATTATCTAACATTGCAGTGTTAATGCAATTTCCATAGTGGATGATGAAACGATTTCATTGGCACAAGCAATAGTAATTGTGTGATCAATTAACATCCTTGGAGGATGTGAATCCAAAACAACGACTAAAATTTTTTGAACAACCGTGTGTTCAAAAAATACATTGTTCTATATTTTAAAAAATGATAAATTGTGTTGTTCGAGCAATTCATTTTTTTGTTTTTTTTCAAATATCGGATCCACTACAATAGAAGAAATGCATTTTCCTTATCCAAAGCAAGGAAAACAACAGGAAGATTGATATTAGGTGGAAACACTCTGTAATGCACCACTACATTAAGGTCTCTTCTAAAGAATGAAATGAAATCTCTTCTAAAGAATGAAATGAAATGATTACATGAAGGTGTTAGTAAAAGCTGATTTTCATAAACCAAATCATTAACTAAATACGCCAAACTTCTTGCAAAAGGTGGTAGTATAAATTAATCTTCAGAAAGTGTTGCAAAGTCCATAATCCAAAATTCCTTACCATTAACTTTTCCCAATTACATGTCCATGCAGGCATTCAAAACTTTTGAGAGCGTCATTCCCTTGTTATATACCCACCTTCAAGTAGGAGGAGAATATTCGTGAAAAGAGGGGCAAGCTCATCGACACAAATGCAATCATATGCATAGGAATAGTGAAAAAAAAAAGTGTAGTAGCGATAGAAAGTTGATTGTTTGTGTAGTATGTTACTACATCCAGAGGACAGTGAACAAACTTTGACAAAGAATATGACTTTCTATCAAGTCTGTTACCACACCCACAAGTAGCTCAACAAACTTGAAATAGAAACTCCTGTAATTTTAGGATGTTGATTCAACTACCCATACAGTTTCTCATACTCGCGACAATCCAAATTTATAATTTCCTTCTAAGTATATTCGTGAATGGAGTAATATTTTATGTCATTTCTAAATATTCCAGACCATTTTGCAAGCCACTGTATGTACGACTCCTCTAACGAAAGATAAATTCTTGTGTGGTCTGCAGAATTTCATACACTTGCCAAATCTGTGTTGTTGGAAGAAACTATATACTTCAACGAAGGAGCATTTTGCAGGTGACTTGAAAGTCCCTTCCAAATCCCAGTAATAAAACAAATAATTTAAACACACAAATCTTTAGGCATGCCTTTCAACTAATGAAAGCATCAAATACAAGGAGCACACTAATCACAAGATACTTGATTTTTTTTTTGTCCATGATTTTTTGTTGGCTAACATAGTTTTTTTTTGCTCAAAGCTGACGTCGCATAAAACAATTTCCTCCTCTTTCAATTGGGCCTGAATGGCATCTACAATTTGTCTCACATGTCCATGACCAGGAACATTACAACAAAGGCACCTTAAATACCAACTCTTCGATGATAGAGAGAAATGGGAATAAGTATTTAAAATGAACACTAGAGGATGATAGTATAATATTCTATACAATTTGGTTTAATTCATTTTAATGGCAAATTCCCTCGATCTTTTCTCTTATTAATGCCAATCTTTTTGAATATGTGTGTTTAATAGTCACTAATAAAACAAGTTAACATTCCCATATATGCAAGCAGATTCTCAAATATGACAACCTGTAATATATGCACAATATTAAAGAGAGACATGATGTCAATACCTCTGTGGATGACACATTTGTGGATGGCAGCATGGTAGTACAATATTGCACTGTCACTATGATGATGCCTTTAAAAAACTAAAATAACCAAAACTTTTTTCAAATTCAAAATGGACGCAAAAACAATTTATCAGATCCCATAATATTCGCCTGTTAATGTGTTTTAATGGGAGATGTCCTCGAGCTTTCCGCTTATTAAATCCAATCTTTTCGAACCTCTCTGGTGGGTTTTCAATAGTAAAAGAATAATTAATGTGCATTGGGAAGGGAAAAAGGTAATTCTTTTAAAATTTTCTGAACCCGAGAGTGTGTGAACCCGTGAAACTTTGAAGACTTGACTAAGTATGGAAATCCAGGTCGGATAGACAGAGTCGTCATAGGTAGAGTCAGCCTTGCGAGTTCGAGAAGCCCGGAGTCAAGTTGTAGAGCATAAAAAATTTTGGTGCAAGATGTATAGCTCGAACACGGGTTACCAGAGTTCGATAGCACCTATCCGCGAACCCACGTTCATAAAATTGGCTAAGTATGCAAATGAACGGTGGTCAGTCGGACTTGTGATGTGAAGATATAGATGGAGATGACGATTTTTCATTTCTCCACACTAGGAACCCGTGAGCAAAAAAACGTGACAAAGTATAGAACCATAAACGCATAATAGAGGTTAAGAACAAAAGGGAAAAATGAGCAAGTTTAGAAGAAATTTCCTAAGTATGCACACGAATGATGGTCGGTCGGACTCGTGATGTGAATATATATATGGAAGAAAATTTATTTCAATAGGCATGCCAATCTATGCAATAATGCAACTGAAAAATCGAGAACCACTGGTGAATGGAGAAGGATAGAAGCGCAGCCCCTAGCCCGCAAACTGTAACAACAAGTCCAACTGTAGATGCAGGACCCCAACCTTGCAAAGTTGAAGCAAACAACAACAAGAAAAAAATAACAAACCAACGAAGAAGCACCAAAAGGCCCAACTGCAGCTGTAGGACCTCAACCCTGCAAATTTGAATCAAACAACATTAAGCAGCATCCAACAAACCAAGGAGCAAGCACCAACCAACTGACTAGGAATGCCAGTGAAGAACAATATTGGCCAAATTCACTGCACACAAGATTGTATCAAAAATTTCGGAGGAAAATGTATTGTAACACATATGTTAAGCAAACATTTCAGTTTGTGAGGTCTGCCAAGTAAACATTTAAGGCTATGAAGACCATCCAAAGGCCTGCCATTGTGCAAGCAATTAAGAAAGGTGCAATTTTCACGGTTAATATTTTTCAATACTGGGAGCGTTCAAAATCCTCTTGTTGTCCATCTTTGTATGTGATTACCACGACCAGAGAAGCAGGATTGTAATGTTGTCTTCGTCTCGTTCTTGATCTCCAATGTTCGACACAAAACCTAACTCCATCGCAACCACAGTGACGTATAGGAAAAGGATATCATATTTTCTCCCCACATACAAAGATTTTTTGCAAGAGGATTTTGACTCAGGCATCCCCAGTAGTGAAATTTCTCACTTGCAAACTACAAATAGTAAAGGAAGCTAAACATGACACTGAAACCTACCGTCAATGGGGAATGATAGAAGGCCAGTTCCAATCGCGATTGCAGAAACCCAAGTGTGAAAACCACTACAACACCAACAGGAAAAAGAGAACAAGAGAAACAATCAAACAAGAAACCAATGAACAAGCAAGGAGCAAGCATGGACCACTGAACCAGTAATGCCCTTGAAGAAAGGTGTAGTTTTCACAGTTGGTATTTTTCAATACTGGGAGCATTCAAAATCCTCTTGTTTTCCGTCTTTTTATGTGATTACTATGAACATAGAAGCAGGACTCTAACGTTGTCTTCGTCTCATTTTTTATCACCAATGTTCGACACAGAACCTAGCTCAATCAAAACCACAGTGGCATATAGGAAAAGGAAATCATATTTTCTCCTCACATACAAAGATGTTCCTCAAGAGGATTTCGACTCAGGCATCCCCAACAGTGAAATGTCTCACCTGCAAACTGAAAATATCAGAGGAGGCTAAACACGACACCGAAACCTACCCGTCGATGGGGAATGACAGAAGGCCAGTTACAATTGCGGTTGCAGACACCCAAGCGTGCAAACTGCAACAAGACCAATAGGAAAACAAGAACAACAATAACAAGCGAACAAGAAACCAGTGAACAAGCAAGGAGCAAGCATGAACCACTGAACCGGTAGTGGTGCTGAAGAACAATATTTCCCATATTCACTACAAAGAACGTTGCATAAAACAAATAATATATTTAAAAAAGAATGGAGGAAAATGTATTGTAACAGGCCTGTTAAGTAAACATTTAAGGCTGTGAGGCCTGTTAGGTAAACATTTAAGTCTGTCAAGACTGTTGTGTAAACATTTGAGAAAGTATGCACAGTGGCATCTCTGTTACATACGAAAAAACATTTATTATATTATTTTATAACAATAAAAAAAAAAAGTAACAATAGTTCGAATAATAGAGGGTATGTAAAAAAACATTTATTCAGAGGAAAAAGTAATATGAAGTGAACTAATAAAAACCTGACTCTCTATCTTCAAAACTTCGGATATCCAAACATTTCAAGATTAAAAGTAAAAATTCAGAAAGACCATATATGATCAAAAACTTTGGATATGCTAACATATAAAACATTGGGAATAGCGAAGCTGGCAATAAGACCTCCAATCTATTATCCAATCATATCATGACATATATGGTATTTTTTATTATATAAAAATCAATTTTTTTAGTTCCCTAGTTCCAACAATAGATATTATGAAAATATTTTTGGTCAAAGGACAAACTAATATGAAGTCAACGAATTATCGATTGCTATAGTCCCTCTACATCTTCAGTGGGGACTAATAAGGATAGGCTTGTAGAGGAAATGAATGTGATTTCATGATTAGTGCAGCTACAAGAAACAAACCGACAAATAAATTCATTTGTATATTTTTTATTAGAAGGCCAATAAAAGTAGCATTGCAAGTGATGAGGAGTTTTTTAAGTGCCAAAATTTCCATCTATATTTTGAGGAATGGGCTTCCTTAGGAAGGATCAAGGGATATATTTTGTGGCGTACATGTAGTTTCTTCAATTATTAAAAGCAACAATTATGAAAACTATAGTCTAGGAAGTGTGTGTTGTTATGATGGTAAGGATTTGTTATGCTTGCATGATATGAGAGCTAAAGAAACCATTACAAGTGTATCTAACTACTTCAAATTTTTATATGCAATGCATCAAATGATGTTCAAAATGTGCATGGAATGAGGTGGTGGGTAGTTAAGAATGTTGATCTTTTCACTTGTATTACCTTTCTTATATTAAGTGAGTAAAGGACTTTATTGTTTATATGAATTTTACTTGAGATGGTGTTTTATCTACAACTTAGACTACTAATGAAAAAACTAAGAATACAACATGGTCTCTCCACTCACTGAATCTATGGCACATAGCATGTGCATTCATGGGATACTAAATAATACTTCTTTTTGAAGTAGATATTGATAAATACCTCTCGAAAACGTTTTTTTTGAAACCCCCTTCCAATACATATTTCTAATTAAAAAACTCTTATTCTTACAATACCCCTGTTTCAGTAGATGACCATTTTTATACCCCCTAATTCCTATAAACTCCCTCCTTACACTTCATATCTCCACCAACCCGTAATACCTACAATATATTGACTCTATTTGTCACAATTTTAAAACCTCGTTTATGGATGAACGTGTCAACAAGGTGAATTACCCATAGAAAATAATGATTAGTGTGCAAGATAGTGTCCTGATCAAGAATATAATGGCTACATTATTTCAACACTTGTACTAGGAAATAAACTCTTTGTCCAAGGTATGGTAAATGAGTTTAGTTGCAAAAATAGTTACTAAAATGGAAGGTTCTTTACGTACAAGGCTATGGAAAATTCAAATGAATCTATCTCAACCTCAAATGACTAATGCTAGTTTAGAAGGTGGAGCACCACTTCTATAGAGAATCTTGATTTAAGTTATCAAAAACATGTCATGTCATTGGAGAGTTAATGTAAGCAATAAGAAAGATAAGAGAAATGCCATATAAAGTAATGGAGGCCACCAAGAAATATTTTGAGTTTAATTGTGGAAGCAATAAATAGTGGGCCATTGAGTTTAATTGTGGAAGTAATAGTGGGCCATTGAGTGAGAGCAACAAATTTACAAGAATGATTTACATGAACATAAATGTAATCAATGAGAAAACCAAGGTAGGATCTGAAATTCTAGCCAAAATATGATTTCATTAGTTTGACTTGTAGTTGAAGGGTGCACAAAACTAGCCCAAGTTTGATATTCACATGTTTTGGATCATAGATCGTCCTCCAAGGTTTGGATGATGACAATTGGATGATGACAAGGATATCATTGAGGTATACAACAAAACAATTACCCTTAAGTTGCTTGAAAACATCATTTATAATACCAAAAGGAATTACAATCCATTCATACATAATGAATTTGGTTTTGAAATCCATTTTCAAGCTATCACATGAATCTGTACAAACCTAGTGATAACTATATCTAAGTCCATTTTTCTGAAATATTGGGCACCCTTAAATTGATAAAGTAAACCATCGATACACAACAGAGAGTATTTTTCTTTTACCATAATTTTATTAAGCGCTCAATATTCTATGGCATGATGTCATACTTCATTTTCTTATTGGATTCAATAAATTTTATGAGCCATAAGCAATAAAGTAAACAATCGCTACACAACATAGAGTATCTTTCTTTTACCATAATTTTATTAAGCGCTACTCTATGACATGGTGTCATATTTCATTTTCTTATTGGATTCAATAAATTTCATGAGCCATAAGGAGAGGAACTTGGCTAAACGTGACATTCATTGATGAGAGTATGAATCTATTTTTCCATTTAGGAGTGCTCCATGGGGTAGAGATACCATAATTTTATCAAGCTCTTAGTATTCTATAACATAATTTCATACTTCATTTTCTTATTGGATTCAATAAATTTCATAAGCCCTAAGGAGACGAACTTGGTTAAACGTGACATTCAGTGATGAGAGTATGAATCTATTTTTCCATTTAGGAGTGTTCCATGGGGTAGAGAGGATATGCTAGATACTTAGGAAGGAAATGTTTTCAATGACATCAATAGGCAATGGATGGAGTAAGAGGGGGGAAGGCATTTAGGCCTAGCAAAAACATGGATGCCTAAGTATCCAAAATCTAGCTTGTATGTTAGGGAAGGGAAGGGAAGGGAAGGGAATATTTTCTATGTTATCTTTTTTGAGCTGCTAAATCATATATAGAGAAATACATCAATCAAGGGATGTTTTACAAACAATAGTTTTTGTATTAAGTAGATCGGATGTGTAAGTGGATGGAGGTAGGGAAATGTGGAAATGGTACTTGTGACCCTACAACTACAATGTATGATCCATGGTGTCATTTGTAGGGCACAATGATGAAGGTGATCCAATAGTTCTTGGAGATGAGGATATTAATGCTATTATTTTTTACTCAACCAATGTTGTAGGGTTCATATTTAGGTGTGGTGGGAAGATGGATATGAATAACAAATTCTTTATATATGGGGTTTCATTCAATCTCATTGTAAATAATAAGCTAGGTCATGTATTGTTTGATTTGGTAGTTTTGACAAAATACTAAGGAGTTTGTCTCTTGTGTAAAGATTTCCATTAAATCAAGATTGACATCATGGGTGGAAACATCATCAACATCAATTTCAATTTAGGTAGAGGAAGCTCTTTAGTTAGTGTAAAAGTAAAGTGTTAGCCTCTTTGATAAGGTGGGATAAACCATTGTTTCATGTTCGGAGATACAATGTAAATTGTAATATTTGGCATTGTATGTTGAAGATGAATACGTGTTGGGGGAAGGGAGAAATATATTATATTTGGAAATAGGATTAGAAGAGAATTTGTTGGAGTTTCTCTTTTCTAGGGCTAGGCACACTAAAATTCCTCATTAAGAGTAGTATTTTAAAATGAGAGAACACCATGCCACAAAGAGAGATGTAAACTAGAATTGTTTGAAAATAATTACATCTTCAATGTCGTTAACATGGATTTGTGTCTAGTCACTACTAGAATAAACAGTTATAGAATTTATTTTAGCAATGCATTGTAGAGTAATTTCTTCCTTAAAAAAATTATTTTTTCACACCAAAAAAGATGACGCACACACGATCATTGCCTTTTGCATCAAATTTGCATTGTATAGTGCCTTTCTTGCATGGTTGTGGTCGATGTGGACTCCTGAGATGTCTTCTTAGTAATGAAAATTGCAACACAATAAGTCTTATGCATTAAATTTTGCATCATAGTTTCATTAATGTCTTTTTCAAAAACAATTTTTCTAAGTTAGTTTTTCTTCAGGTTGGTGTCAAGTGCATGTTATTTATATCACTTTGGAGTCATTATGTATCATATTAACATAGTTTAGGTTCTTATTAGCAATATTTTAGTGATACAATTTATTCTATTGATATCATATTAACGTTCAAATGTGGAACTTTTACATTATTTTCTCATCTTCCAAGTGTCATATTACTTCATATATGCATTATTTTACCATCATTTCTCAAATTTCATACAGCCAAAAAAAAATATTAACATATCATAACAATTTACACCAGTTCATTAAATGATCTCATAATTGTATTTTACCAACAATTCAATCATTACAATCATTATTCACATTGAAAATTGAATTCAACCATTAATCATATTATCTAAATTGAAAGTATCATTCGCTATACATGCATTATCAGTACACTAAGATTTTCATAATGCAATCAAACTTTATCAATAAATAAAATCAATGTGCAAATAATCAAGGCCCCATCTACACAATCAATCTTTGCATTGACTCTGGAATACCATATGTCCATGTCATGTATTCCACCGTGTGAGTTGGAAGGTATAGCCCATGCCTCAACACATCATCCAAACTATTCCCCAATTACTTCCACGATTATTTGGATACCTTCTTGTTTGACCCATACACAACATTAGGGATATAATTCCCTTAGTGCTCTCTTTTGTTGGCAAAGACGGTGCAGTCCAAACATTGGTTGTATAGGGGAAAACCACTATGCACTTGTATGGATCTATAGTCTTTCCATTTCTAACCTCAAAATGGTCTCACACATGGTCATGTATAATTCCATTCATTTCTAAAATAGGATTAATGTCTCCTGACATAACTTGGTTATGATCTCATAACCAACAAAACACAATTTTAAATTAAATTTATCATAAATTCATCCAAGCATTACATACCATGTGTGTACTAAAGGCCTTTTCCCTTTTCATCAATTTCAAATGCTAAAATTTCACTGAGGGAATTCTTACCTTAAGTCCCTTTTCCCAAATGCATACCTGCATGGTTGTTATCAATTTACTTGATGCTACACGACCAACTAATATTGTTGTGGCAGCTTGCAGACTCCCATTATTAACTTATTGATCAACATATTACCATCCTTATTTTTTTTCATCATATGGATAGTTTTTCATATGCAACTACATCATCAACATCTTCAACCATGCTATAAAAATTTTCGTGAGTACACAATCCATCATTAGTCATACTTAATTATCATATTTGCATCATTTTACACATAACTACAAACTACCTTCAATCTATAATGAGGCCACAAGCATGTGCAAGCATGGACACTTTAACCAATGCATATCAATATGCTTTAAGCATTTAATCTCCCATGCATATTTCATTCACATAGATTCTATCCTTATTGTATGCATCATGCATCAATTCTATCATGCACTTTGGTGCATATTTATTTCATCTTTATTTAAAAAAAAATTGTTGTTGTAGATGGTTGTCCTTGAATTCTTGTAGAACCTAGCAGCTCTGTGCAGTTCCATTCTTCTCAAATGTGCACCACTATCCCCTATTTTGAACCTTCTATCCAAGCCCCAGTTGGCCATTCTACATCTCCGACAACTATATCTGCTAGTGGTGTCAGTTCACAACTACTTTCTTTATGCAGAGAATCACGTCGCAACATATTCTGTCCAGAATTATCAATATTCATAGTGTTGTAACATGCATTAGTCCAACTGAATATTAACATTGTAATCTAATTATTCACTCCCCATTTTCCTTGACCAAACCAATATTGAAATACCATTATCATTGATTGGCATTTCAACATTATGAAATGTTTCTTTTATGTCACCCTTTCCAATGTCCTTTTGTACCTATATATTTTCTCAACTTTAAATAACTCTCTTCACTTCATTGAGTGATTCACTATGAAACAATTATTGTGCACTCAATACCAAATTGCTCCAAATGGAATGCTACACTCTTCAATTTGGACCTATACCTTACTTCCACTGTGAACTCTAAAAATAGAGATAACTTTCTTTCATTGGGAAATTCTAGACAAAAGTTGTTAGATCATATCTAAAAATTTCTTCTACCTTCCTTCCTATGCTTGTACATAGAGATGACTCCTCCATCCATTATTCTACATTACATAGATAATACTATTAACACTAAAATCACAACAACTCTCTATTTGTCAAACTGATGCACCAGTAAAAAAATGCAACAATATGGAAATGACAACTTTTCCCCTTGCTTAACAATTTTAACCCTGTTCATGCATCCCTACACCAACTCCTTTCATATTTTGATAGAATATCAATTGGGTATGTCGATGACTACCTTCAAATAAATCTATAACAATTTCACCCTTTATCAAGCTCTAGAATGTTAGTTATGGCATGCAAAAGTGTTTGACTATTTTACATTTTTAACCTTGTATGCTACAAGTGTCTTCATTCTTTTTCTGTACATTTTTCTGTACCCATATTCCAAATATGGCTCCACATATGTCTTCTATGGTTTATATTATTTACATATATTTCCCCTATCTCCCAAACTGATTTCTAATCAAGGCATTATTCCCTCCAGGAGTACACCGCTACCAAAAATATACCTTGCACTATTTCAGTTGTAACTTTCTCATATGATCTCTCCTTTGCACCTATAATATCTCATTGGAAAGATATATTTTAGTTCCTTTATTTAATATGTTGAAATGACATGTGATTTTTCCACATACAGTTTCAAAAATTAGAACTCCTAAAAACGTTGTTTAGGACCTTAAAATTCCCTTGTAAGGTAATGACCTTCGAAAATCTTGAAATTTCATACAAAATTGATTGTTTTACTAGTATAAAAGCCTTTTAATCTGCATTATCAATCTCAAATCTAATGAAATATGAGTCATTGATTTTCTAATCCTTTCCTAGGCCCATGGATCAATCTCCATCATTGTTCATTCAAGTTGAAACAATCTGGATCATTGATTTTGTAACATCCCGCTCTTGCGAGCACATGTTATTGACTTATCCTTGAGGACACTTGCATGCAAGTGATCCAGTTTTAGTATATGGATGTTTGTTCTCTTATGGATTATTATGATGATGTTGATGGATTATGATGTTATGTTATTGGATTTATATGTATTGACAGATGATATTGATGAGTTTCCCATGAGTGTGCAAGACACTTGACAGATTGAGGATGTTGATGGCATTAATGGACCTCCTTGGACTCCAGATTGAGTCAGGGAGTGGACTGTATTGGTTTGGGTATTTTTATTTATGCATATGTGACATATGATCATGGTATATTATGATGTTTTTTATGGATCATTGATAATGTTTCGTTGATGGATGCAGGCTGACGATTGCTTGCTAATTACACTCACATAAGGAGTAAAGGTGCCATGCACAACAACCAGATATTGAGGGAGAGGTGTGGCATCAAACCTGCCACAACCTACTAGCACTCTCATCATGGATTGAATTGTAGTCTAATGATTACCTAGTTCGAGAGATCCATGATGCCATGAGGGCAGACTGAAATAGTCACTCACGAAGATTCTAAGGGGCACACAATAAGGCAGAGTCCTTAATCCTTAGAGGCCCTTAGTATCTCACAAGTTCACATGAATGGAGTAATGAATCCAAGGGTTGGAAAACTACCAAAACCAATCAAAGACGATTGGCACTCTTGGAGCACATAGTGCATCTTGAAGGGCACATTTTGTAATTAAAATTTGATTCAAAGGTGAGTGGCACCCTTGGTTCATGAAGTGCATGTTGAAGGGCACGCTGCGGTATATAAAAAATGAGTCAATGAATCTAGGTAACCTAGAAAACTTGAGCAAATGTTAAACCTTAAAACCTTGAGCACTTGCTGAATTAATTAATTGATTAATTAATTAACTAAAGAATGAATTTATTAAGAATAATCATGAAGGGTATAGGCATTTTCAAATAAAGATTTAACTAAGCCTAGGTCTAAGTGAGTGAGAAGACTAAAAACTAAAAATTTTAAATTAAATAATGAGGGGATGAAATAAATCAAATTAAAAATAAATGAAAATAAAAATAAATCCCAAGGAATGATTAAAACACTTGTTCAAGTAAATACTAAATTAGAATTTTAGTTGAGAAAGGAATAAAGCATAAATGTGTAAGCATAGAAAGGTATCTAGTCTAGTCTAACTAAAGAACTACTCTAAATTAAAAATAACTAAGTTTTAGAAAGGTGTCATTCTTGAAAAGGGAAATAGAGGGAATAAAGGGACAATTATGAGTGATTTTAGGAGCACTTTTAGGATGGGTGAGGGAAATTGACATTTAATTTAATTAAATAATGGATTTATTAGTGAAACTAAGGGAATAAGTGACAAATGTATGGGGGAAGTAATTCCTAATTAATTTAAAAAAAATGAATTAAATGTGCAAATGACAAGTGGCCACTAAGAAAAAATATATAAAAGAAATGGCTGAGAGGAGGAATGGGGATGACTGGGTTGAGTAAGGTTATGCTGCAGAAATTCTGACTGGTTTTTCTTCTGAGAGTTGAGATACCCAACTCGAGAGAGAGAGTCGTAGCTCTACCTTGCGAGGTGAGCTAGGAGTTAGAGTATTTTGATTGTGGTTGTGCGTGTCCCCTTGCATCTCGGGGGATAAGGGGGAAGAAGAGTACCCCTAATGTTGGTTGGGAGGTACCAGCGAAGTCTTCACAGTTAGCAAGACGAGATATGGATGAAGCGTAAGCGCGAGAGAACATATTCGCCTACGTCGCCGTCTGCTACGATATTCCAGTTGAAGATTTTAATTGTAGTAAGATTTAAATTTATACATGTGTTGTTCTCGTATTCGGTAGAGGATTCACTTGCAATGAGATTCAATTTGTATATGTATTGCTATGATATTTTGCTAAAGATTTCAATTGCATTATGTTTCCCATTTGTATAAGTATTGATGGGGTAATTCTATTGAAGGTTTTAATTTTTAATGAGATTTAAATTAATTATGTAGTTTTGGTGATCCCGTCATTTGTTTTTTTGCGTTTTTGTATGAGGAAAATCTCTGAGCCATATGCTTTCACCATACTTTTAATCTCTGGAAACTCTCAGCGATTTATGCATAAAATTTCCCAGAGGTTATTAAATCTCCTTGCTTTTCAACTATGCATCTGTACTTACCTTTTTCCCAGTAAAGGAGAATCCCCCTTGTGTCCTTACCTTGTAACTTTATGTTTTTGAGGTATAAACTTGCAGCTTGGGAATTTAGCCAAGCGATTTCTCTCCTATGAGATCTCTGCATTTTTTCTGGAGTCTTACTAAACTCGTTTTTACCCAATGAATTTACCACCATTACTCAGCAATTTGCTGTCTTAAACACAATGATTTATTTTAGCTTGTCCTTCCCTACGATTTTACCTTCCCAATCTTTGTGAATGGAATGCAACCTCAACGATTTTTTTTTAAGGTGATTAATCCTTGAGTTTTTCTTTTTTCCTCAGTGATGGTCGTTACTCTGTACATTGTCCCATAACCTTCACCTCTACGTTGACTACTCATAATACACTGCGCCCTGGTCTATAGTTAACTCGGTATCTTCAATATTTTTCCCAACTCTTGCTTCTTTATGCTCTGTGTTGTGGAGACCTAAGGCTCTGCTCCTTCTCTCTATGCCCAACGAAATCGATTTATTTATCTACATTTCACTTCCTCCTCTACCCTCAGTGAACACCAAGAGAAACCTATTTGATGACACACATTTCTCTACAAAAGTTTTGTCTAATTTTAAACCCTTGTGACTCCCATTAAATTCTTTGCGATGGAGTGCCTTGGTGTGAATTTTTGGGGCACTGAATCCTCACATTTTTACCTTTTGAAGACTCAAAAGATATTGTATTTGTTCCCTTCAACTTAATCTTAAAGCTCGACAATTTTACCCGATCTCTCCATGCAATTTTCACCAGAACGCGTTTTACTTGCAAACTACCCAGCTGGGAAAATCTTGGTGCATCCTTTCCTTAGACCCTTTGCATTTTTCTAGGAGACAATTAGTCGAGGTTTTACTCAAACATTTGAAGACCCTCTCTATATATGGAACTTATTTCACCCAAAATTAGTGTCCCTCCTGGCGTCGAACTTTTGACATGGAACATTGGTGAAATCTAATTGATTGATTTAAATAAATCTGTATAGTTTTCTGGGAAGGAGGAGAAAGGAAGAAAAGTTGAATGGTATGGTATATGTACAAAACGTGATCCTTCATTTTTCCCTTTTTAATTTAATAATTTTAGTTTAATATTTTTGTTAAATCGTAAGTTGGATTAATGAAGTTGTTGTTTCCAATGTATAGTTGAATTTAGCCCTCATCAATGTATTCATTCAATGTAATTATTTAATAATGGTAATTTTTTATTAATAATTATTTATTCAATAATATTATAATGGTAAATTATTGAATATGATTATTTTATTGAATAATATTATTATGATGATAATTATTTATTCAAAGTATTTATTTTAATAATGATAATTTTTTGTATAATTATAACGATACTTGGAAGGGTGATATCATAACGATACATAAATATAGTGATCTATAGAGGGGTTGGGGAAAGGCCAGATGTAGTAAGGTATATTCTATTTAACCTAGATAGATCACTTTTAAGATAGACAGATGAATTACTTAAGGATTTCTTTTATGAAGATAAATTGGGGATGTCATGACGCCTTGAATTCATGGTGATGCATGATTAAAATGGTAATTAATTTACTTGAGTGCCTTAAATAAGTTTGACGAGTGATTGCTTGTAAATATTCTCATGTGCCCAAAAATTAATAGATTAGATTACTTTTGCGCCTCAATTTTAATTGATAATTATTTGCACCATGATATATAGGCGATGTTTGATTGGTCATGTGTGTAGTTTACTTCTTGTGCCACTAAAAATGTTAAGGTATAAACGATTGCACGTTGATTTCCCTTACGCACTGGAAGGAATGTTGATTTATGTCTAACTCAGTAGTCACATTGTGCATGCACCTTGAAATAATGTGGATGTAATGTTTGATTTAGTAAGTGATTAATCGTACGTTTGAAACTAACAGATTCTATTTCGCCACTGAACTATGTTGATGCATGATTTCCTAACTGATTAGAATATTTGCGCGCATTAAATAATTATGATATATGTTTAATTAAGTGATTAAGATTAAATGTGCACATTGATTTATACTGATTTATGATTAATTTGGTAAGTAGATCATGCGTTCGTATTAAAAATAAAGTGATTACACTTGCGCCTCAACCCTTGTCATCGTATGAATGATGAAGTAGTTACATTCTCTTTCACCTTTGAATTTAATGTTGATCACTCTTGCGTCATGAATAAGTTGCTAATTAATCTTCCGTCATGAAATTATGTCGATATATGTCTGATTTAGTAACTAGTTTTCTCTTACGCCATTAATTAAGTTGACATGTGATTGTTCTAGAGTTTTTTTACTCTCGCGCGCAGTGAATAATTAATGTTGATGAATGATTGTTAGAAATTGATATCACGTGCGCCATGAATTAAATGTTGATGTATGATTGATAAATATGATGATTACCCTTGTGCCATGATTAATTGATGATTAGGATTGATTGATTGATCTAGTTGATGTTGGACTTGATTGTTAGTGGGATGTAGACACCTCCTTGTTCCTTAGAACAATCGCCAGCCCTGAGACCTTAAATGGTCAAAGTCAATTGGATCATGGTCTTGAGCATTTCTTATGCGTCTTGGAGGTCCTAACCTTGCAGGGTAGGATTGAGCAGGTAGTCATTATAATATTCTTTATCTGGTTGATTATTGTTTATAAATTGTTTCAAGATGATTGTGATTTGCTAAGAGGCGACGCTATTCATGTTTATGTGTCGCTATCCTTTTGTTGATACATTGAATGCATCGTTATTGATTTCAATGAAGAGAACTTGGTAATTCTTTTACTTATTATGTCATTGATCTTATGTTGCTATGATTTATTGTTGACGTTAATTTCCTAATGCAAAAAAAAAAAAAAAAACTTTACCTTTTATGCTTTTCTTTTCCAGTCGTAATGGAGGGATTACATATGGTATCAGAGTGGGTTCAACCTCATGACTATGGATCGTCACTCCTTCCACTGTATTATACACTTGATTAATAACCTAGTGCTAATTAATCTTTTAACCTGTGCATGCGGTAATCATGGTTAGTGGATGTCGTGGAGGTTCACAACGTGGTGCTAGGGGAGGAGGTGTGACGCTTCTAGTAGCACCCATGCAAGAGCGGTCATTACATAGTGGAAGACACTCCTGCCATAGTTGAACATGGTCGTCAAAGATGTGTCATGGGAACTGTTTGAGGAGTGTTTCTGGGAGAGGTACTTTTCAAAGGAATTCATTGAGCACCAACTCGATGAGTTCAACGCCTTATGACAGGGAGGTCATATGATGTCTGAGTATGAGGCCCGAATCCTAGAGCTGCTTAGGTATGCTCTGCATCTGAGGATGGAGAAGTTGAAGGTCAAAAGGTTTGTGTTGGCCTTAATGTCATCATTCATGTGAAAGTGAGGATTCTAATTGCTCAGACGCTGCACGATGCAGTCCAGGAGGCCCTCATAGTTGTGGAAGAGTTGATCAACATGGGTCAAGGAAGGAATCTTACAATATCGATGGGACATGTGATGTATGGTGCACAACATCATAAGACTCCAACTAGACATTCTTCAAGTTATCGAGATACGTCGAGAGGATCTGCGTTTACGACACCTCGACAACCGACTCCCTAGTGGGGAACTCCCTATAGGGGACCACCGCATCAACAACAACAACTATTAGGCATGGTCAACAGAACAAACTAGGGTTTAAGGTTGGTGGGCCAACAAATTCTACTTCGAGGACTAGGAGTACTAGACCGAAGACCGAATGTTGGACATGTGGAGAGCCACATTACAAGTGTGACTTTTCGATTGAGAGGGCCAGAGAGGTTGGATCAATAGGGCCCACTATAGTTGGAGATTTTTGCAAGGCCCAAAATATTCACACAGTAGTGAACAAACACTAGGTCGAGAACCAGTCCACTGTGCTCAAGACGTCGGGCACAATCGTCAACCAAACTTTTGGTTTTGGATAGAAATAGGTACTACAAAAGATCATGTGCAAGGATGCAAGTTATATGAATTCTTATCATTGAATGACAAGGGAATGGCGGAAGGATTAGAAAACATTCCTGTAGTATGAGAATTTGTGGACTTGTTCCTGTAAGAGTTACCAGGTGTGTCGCCCGAAGGCAAGATGGATTTTACCACCGGCTTGAAACCTAGAACCAAACCGATAGCAAGAACGCCTTATCTTATGTTGACACCTGAGTTATAGGAGTTGAAATTGCAACTGAAGGAGTTGTTGGACCTAGGACTTATACATCAAAGTGTGTCACCTTGGGGTGCACCCATTATTTTCTTACGGAAGAAGAATGGGTCGTGGAGACTCTGTATTGATTACCGTTAATTTATCAAGGAAACGATCAAGAACTAGTATTTGTTGCCAAGGATAGATCATTTGTTTGACCAAATGAAGGGCACGACTATGTTTCAAAGATCGACTTGAGATAAGGATATCACCAATTACGAATCAAGGAAGAAGAAATTCCTAAGACCGCATTCAAGACAAGTTTCAGGCATTATGAGTTTATCGTTTTCCCATTTGGACTGACAAATGCCCCAGGGGTATTCATGAGCTTGATGAATGGGGTGTCCTGTGAATACTTGGACAAGTTTGTTCAAGTATTCATTGATGACATATTGATATATTCTTGGATGACAGAAGAACGTGACTAACATTTGCGCTTGGTACTACACTGTTTATGAGAGAACAAATTATATGGAAAACTGTCGAAATTCTCTTTTTCTAATTGAGGATTCATTATTTGGTCATGTTATCTCCGGCGAAGGTATCATTGTGGATCCAATGAAGGTAAAGTATATTATGGAATGTCCTGCATCGATAAACGCACCAAAAGTACATAGCTTCATGGTTTTAGCTGGATATTATTGATGGTTCGTTGAAAGTTTTTCGAAGATAGAAAATCCAATTACAGAATTCCAGATGAAAAACAAGAAGTTTGTATGGACAGAGAAATGCACGGAATAATTTCGAAGGATTAAGGAGTTATTTACGACAACGCCAATAATAAAATTCCCCGACATGGACAAGGACTTCTTGGTATGCACATACGCATCCAAGGAAGGCTTAGGTGGAGTCTTGATGCAAGACAATCGAGTGATCGCTTACATCTCTAGGAAATTAATAAAGCATGAGGAGAACTACGCGACACACGATTTGGAGTTGTTGGCCATTGTGTATTCCCTGAGAGTGTGGAGGCACTACGTTATTGGACAAAAAATTGAACTGAAAACAGACCATTGTGGTTTGCAACACATTTTTACACAAAGTGACTTGAATCAACGACAAGGGTGTTGGTCAGAACTGCTTAGCGAGTATGATTTTGAGATTGCCTACATAAAAGGAACAATGAACATAGTGGTGGATGTGTTGAGTCGGAGACCACGAATATTTTTAGTGATACCTCTTCAGACGAATCTTCGAGAAAATATTCTAACTTTACAGCGCGATGATGAATGGTATAAAGAGGTTAAGGAAAATATCAGACAAGACACCATGTTGGTACCAAAATTTGAGGGATTTAATCTGGACAACGATGGATTAATGAGGTATAATAACTGGATTTACGTACTTCCTAACGACAAGTTGAGAAGTTTGATATTAAACGAAGCTCATAGAGAAGTGTACATGGCTCATCCAGGGTCACAAAGATGAGGGCATATCTTAATTCCTTATTCTTCTGGAAATGAATGAAGGTGGACATAGTCAACTATGTGGCGATATGTCTAGAATTTTAGCAAGTGAAGGATAAACATAGACATCTGGCAGGATTAGTACAGCCACACGCTATTCTGGAATCAAAATGGGAGGTAATTTTAATGGAATTTATTGTGGGGTTGTCGCTGACAGCAAGGAAGCACGACTTGATTTTCATGGTAGTTGACACTCTAATGAAGAGTGCACATTTTATTCATGTGCATACGACGTATCAGGCACCAGACATAGCTAGAGTTTTTATTAGCAAGATTGTGAGATTGCATGGTGTGCCTAAGAGGATCATATCTAATCGAGGATCACTATTTACAACACGATTTTCGACTAGTTTCCAAGAGGCCTTGGGAGCCCAAATTAACTTTAGTATCACGTATCACCCTGAGATAGATGGGAAGATAGAAAGAACGAACCAAATTTTGGAAGATATGTTGTGTATCTACATGATGGACCAACAGAAGCGTTGGGAAGAGTTCCTTCCACTGGTAGATTTTGTGTACAACAATAACTATCAAAGCACCATCAAGACAATGTCATTCATGTTTCTTTATAGGCGACCATATCAGACACCTTTGAGCTAGGATCGACTTGAGGATAGTGTCCTGGTAGGACCAGAAGCAATCCAAGAATGGAAGAACAAATTCAAATGTTAAGACAAAGGATTAAAGAAGCTCAAGATTGACAACAGAGTTATGTCGATGCTCATCGCGTTGACCATAGTTATGAAGTTAGTTTTCAAGGCTTATTGCGGGTGAAATTGCACAAGAGTTTGATCAAGTTTGGAAAGGGTGCTAAACTCTCTCCTAGTTTTTGGGGACCTTTCAAAGTGGTGGAAAAGAAAGGGCCCGTGGCCTATCGACTAGCCTTTCTTGATTCTTTGAGGCATATGCATGATGTTTTTCATGTATCCGTTTTGAGACATTATGTTAGTGATCCTACACATGTGATTGACATGAGTTGATTGCAGGTGTCGGACGAGGGTGATCTCATGGCGGAGCCAATCTACATTCTAGACCATCGCATTTGAAAACTACAGTGTCTAACATTTGATCAGGTCAAAGTTCAATGGGACAATTATAGTCCACACTCGTCTACCTAGGAGGACGCATATGTTATGCGCCAACAATTTCCATTTTTGTTTGATAGTTAGACATTAAGATCTTGTTAGATTCTTTATTTATTGCATTTACATGCTGTGAAACTTCGAGACGAAGTTTAAAACAATAGGTGGTGTATGTAGCATCCCTCTCTTGCAAGAACATGTTATTGACTTATCCTTAATGACACTTGTGTGCAAGTGATTTGGTTTCAGTATATGGATGTATGTTCGCTTATGGATTATTATTATGACGTCGATGGACTATGATGTTATGTTATTGGATTTCTATGTATTGACAGATGTTATTGATGATTTTCCCCTGAGTGTGCAGGACACTTGACAGATTGAGGATGTCTATGGCATCAATGGACCTCCTTGGACTCTAGATTGAGTCAGGGAGTGGACTGTATTGGTCTGAGTATTTTTATTTATGCATATGTGACATATGATTAGGGTATATTATGATGTTGTTTATGGATCATTGACAATGTTTCGCTGATGGATGCAGGATGATGATTGCTTTCTAATAAGACTCACATAAGGAGTAAAGGGGCCATGCAAAACAACCAGATATTGAGGGAGAGGTGCGACAACATCCCTACCACATCCTACTAGCACTCTCACCCTGGCTCGAATTGTAGGTTAACGATTACCTAGCTCAAGAGATCCACTATGCTATTAGGGAAAACTGAGACAATCGCTCATGAATATTCTAATGGGCATGAAATAAGGTAGGGTCTGTATTCCTTAGAATCCCTTAGTCTCTCACAAGGTCGCCTGAATGGAGTATTGACTCTAAGTGATGGAAAACTACCAAAACCATTCAAAGGCGAGTGGTGCCCTTGGAGCACATAGTGCGTCTTGAAGGGCATGTCACATAATTAAAATTTGAATCAAAGGAAAGTGGAACCCTTGGAGCACAAAGTGCGTCTTGAAGGGCATGTCGCAGTATAAAAAACATGAGTTAATGAATCCAGGTGGTTTAGAAAACTTGAGTGAATGTTAAACCTTAAAACTTGGAGCACCTGCCAAATTAATTAATTGATTAATGAATTAAATAAATAATCAATTTATTAAGCATAATCCATAAGGGTCTAGGCGTTTGCAAATAAATATTTAACTAAGCCTAAGTCTAAGTGAGTGAGAAGACTAAAAACTAAAAAATTTAAATTAAATAATGAGGGGATGAAATAAATCAAATTATGAATAAATGAAAATAAAAATAAATCCTAAGGAATGATTAATACACTTGTGCAAGTAAATAATAAATTAGAATTTTAGTTAAGAAAGGAATAAAGAATAAATGTGTAAGCATAGAAAGGTATCTAGTATACTCTAACTAAAGAACTATTCTAAATTAAACACAACTAAGTTTTAGAAATGCGTCAATCTTTAAAAGGGAAATAGAGGGAATAAAGGGATAGCTAGGAGTGATTTTAGGAGCGCTTTTAGGTTGGCTAAGGGAAGTTGACATTTAATTTAATTACATTATGGATTTATTAGTGCAACTATGGGAACAAGTGACAAGTGTATGGGGGAAGTAATTCCTAATTAATTTAAAAAAAAAAAAAAATGTGCAAATAGAAAGTGGTCACTAAGATAAATTCTATAAAACAAAAGGATAAGAGGAGGGATGGGGATGACTGGGTTGAGTAAGGTTATGTTGCAGAAATTATGACTAGTTTTTCTTGTGAGAGTTGGGATTCCCATCTCAAGAGAGAGAGTGGTGGCTCTACCTTGCGAGGTGAGCTGGGAGCTAGAGTATTCTGGTTGTGGTTGTGTGTGGCCCCTTGCGTCTCAGGGGAATAAGGGGGAAGAAGAGTACCCCTAGTGTTGGCTGGGAGGTACCGATGAAATCTTCATTTTTATAAAGAGAGAAGTTGGACGGAGCACAAGCGCGGGAGAACATATTTGCCTACATCATCGTCGACTGCGATATTCTTATTGAATATTTTAATTGTATTAAGATTTAAATTTATACATGTATTGTTCTAGTATTTGGTCAAGGATTCACTTGCAATGAGTTTCAATTTGTATACGTATTGCTACGGTATTCTACTGAAGATTCAAATTCCATTATGTTTCCCATTTGTATAAGTATTGTTGGGGTAATTCTATTGAAGGTTTTAATCTTTAATGAGATTTAAATTAATTATGTAGTTGTGGTGATCCCGTCATTTGTTTTTGTGCATTTTTCTATGAGGAAAATATCCCATCCATATTTTTTCACCATACTTTTCATATATGGAAACCCTCAACGATTTATGCATACAATTGCCCAAAGGTTCTTAATTCTCCTAGATTTTCAACTCTGTGTTTGTACTTACCTTTTACCTAGTAAAGGAGAATCCCCCTTCTGTCCTTCCCTTGTAAATTTGTGTTTTTGAGGTATAAACTTGTAGCTTGGGAAATTAGGAAAGCAATTTCTCTGCTATGAGATCTCTTCATTTTTTTGGAGAGTCTTACTAAACTCATTTTTACCCAACAAATTTACCACAATTACTCAGTAATTTACTGTCTTAAACACAACGATTTTTTTTATCTTTTCCTTCTATGCATTTGTACAATGATTTTACCCTTAATGCACAACAATTCTATCTACTATTGCTCAACTAATTTAAGGGTGCTAGATCCCTATGATTTTACTTTCCCAATCTTTGTGAATGGCATGCTACCTCAACAAAAAAAAATTAAGGTGATTAATCCCTGTGTTTTTATTTTTCCCTCAGCGATGGTCGTTATTATTTGCGTTTTCCATTAACCTTATCCTCTGCGTTGACTACTCACTGATACACTGCACAGTCAGTGTCTTCACTCTTTTTCCCAGCTCTTGCTTCTTTATGCGTTGCATTGTGGAGAC
Source organism: Picea engelmannii (assembly GCA_009831015.1). NCBI lineage: Eukaryota > Viridiplantae > Streptophyta > Pinopsida > Pinales > Pinaceae > Picea > Picea engelmannii. The sequence goes on along the minus strand of ML828125.1, from coordinate 14,581 downwards.
CCAAGGCTCTACACCCTCTCTCTATGCCTAGAGAAATCACTTCATTTCTCTGTGTTTCACTTCCTCCTCTACCCTCAGTGAACGCCAGGAGAAACCTCTTTGATGGCACACATTTCTATGCAAAATTTTTGTGTAATTTAAAACCCTTCAACTCCCATTAATTTCTCTGCAATGGCCTACCTTGCTGTGAATTTTGGGACACTGAATCCTTGTGTTCTTCCCTTTTAAAGACTCAACAAATCCTTTATTTATTCCCTGCAACTTAATCTTAAATATCAACGATTTTACCTAATCTCTCCATGCGTTTTTCACCAGAATGTGTTTTACTTGTGAACTGCCCAGCTGGGAAAATATCGGTGCATCCTTTCCTCATAACCTCTTCGTTTTTCTAGGAGATAGATAGTCGGGGGTTTACTCAAACGTTTGAATATCCTCTTTGTCTATGGAACTTATTTCGCTCAGAATTAGTGTCCCTCCTGGCGTCGAACTTTGGACATGGAACATTGGTGAAATCTAATTGATTGAGTTAAATAAATCTGTATAGTTTTCCGAGAAGGAGGGGAAAGGAAGAAAAGTGGAATGGTATGGTATATGTAGAAAACATGATCCTTCATTTTTTCCCTTTTTAATTTAATGATTTTAAAATTTTAGTTTAATATTTTGTTAAATCGTAAGTTGGATTAATGAAGTTGTTTCCAATGTATAGTTGAATTTATCCCTCATCAATGTATTCATTCGATTTAATTATTTAATAATGGTAAATTTCTATAAATAATTATTTATTCAATAATATTATAATGGTAAATTATTGAATATGATTATTTTATTGAATAATATTATTATGATGATAATTATTGAATGTGATTATTTATTCAAAGTATTTATTTTAATAATGATAAATTTTTGTATAATTATAACGATACTTGAAAGGGTGATATCATAATGGTACATAAATATAGTGATGTATAGAGAGGTTGGGGAAATCCCAAATGTAGTAAGGTATAATATTCTATTTAACCTAGATAGATTATTTTTAAGATAGACAGATGAATTACTTAAGGATTTCTTTTATGAAGATAAATTGGTGGATCCCATGATGCCTTGAATTCATAGTGATGCATGATTAAAATGGTAATTAATATTCTTGAGCGCCTTAAATAAGTTTTACGGGTGATTTCTTGTAAATATTCTCATGCGCCCTAAAATTAATAGATTATATTACTTTTGCTCCTCAATTTTAATTGATAATTATGTGTGCCATGATATATAGGCGATGTTTGATTGGTCATGTGTGTAGTTTACTTATTGCGCCCCTAAAAATGTTAAGGTATAAATGATTGCGCATTGATTTCTCTTATGCACTGGAATGAATGTTGATTTATGTCTAACTCAATAATCAGATTGTGCATGTGCCTTGAAATATTGTGGATGTATTGTTCGATTTAGTAAGTGATTAATCGTGTTTTTGAAATTAATAGATTCTATTTCTCCACTGAACTATGTTGATGCATGATTTCCTAAGAGATCAGATTATTTGCGTACATTGAATAATGATGATGTATGTTTAATTAAGTTCCTAAGATTAAATGTGTGCATTGTTTGATGTTGATTTATGATTAATTCGGTAAGTACATCACACATGCATCTTAAAAATAAAGTGATTACACTTGGACCTCACCACTTGTCGTCATATGAATGATGAAGTATTTACATTCTCTTGCACCTTTGAATTTAATCTTGATCATTCTTGAGTCATGATTAAGTTGCTAATTAATCTCGTGTCATGAAATTATGTGAATATATATTTGATTTAGTAACTAGTTTTCTCTTGTGTCATTAATTAAGTTGACATGTGATTGTTCTAGAGTTTTTTAACTCTCACGCACAATGAATAATTATGTTGATGAATGATTGTTATAAATTGATATCACATGCGCCATGAATTAAATGTTGATGTATGATTGATAAAGATGATGATTACCCTTGCACCATGATTATTTGATGATTAGGATTGACTGATTGATCTAGTTGATGTTGGACTTTATTGTTAGTGGGATATAGACACCTCCTTGTTCCTCAGAACAATCACCATCCCTGAGACCTTAAATGGTCAAAATCAATTAGATTATGGGCTTGAGCATTACTTATGTCTCCTGGAGGTCCTAACCTTGTAGGGTAGGATTGGGCGGGTAGTCATTATAATATTATTTATTTGGTTGATCATTGTTTATAAATTGTTTCAAGATTATTGTGATGTGCTAGGAGACAATGCTATTTATGTTTATGTGTCGCTATCCTTTTGTTGATGCGTTGAATGCATCATTATTGATTTCAATGATGAGCAACTGGTAATTATTTTACTTATGATGTCATTTATCTTGAGTTTCTATGATTTATTGTTGACGTTAATTTCCAAATGCAAAAAAAATGAACTTTTATGCTTTGCTTTTCTAGTCATAATGGAGGGGGCGTTATAGAGTTGAGATCCATCAACAATCAATGTTATCCTTTGGATGAGTGCAACGCTTTTCCAAAAATGTTGACCTGACCATCGACTATCGACCCTTTCCTTTTACAACTAAATTACAAGACATCCCTAAATCGATCAACCTAACCATCGAACATTGGACCTTCTTGTTGGCATAGGAAAACACTTTGCCAATCCGGTTGACCCAATCATTGACCATCGAAAATTTCCTCAATGACATGGAAACTACGGACATGGCTTGTCACATGTATGTTGATTTCGTATGACACATAATCATGAGGTGTCGACTTGACTAATGTGGCATGACGCGTGGATGCTAACATGGAATGATACATCCTCCTCCTCTTTTCTTCATCATTGATTCTCCATTTAACTTAGATGAATTGCACACCTCACCAAATCTGCTAAGCCTTGATCATCGATCATCGACGATCGATGATTTCCTTTGAAAGCATGAAAACTTTCGCTAATCTATGTTGATCCCTGACTAATGAACATCGATGATAGAATATTTCCTTTGGCCAAGCCAAACTCTTTTCCAAACTCGCTGACACGATCATTGGACATTGTCTATTTCTATTGGAAAATTCTAAAACTTAGAAAATTTCGACCAAATACCAGATGAATATAAACCATTGATATGCCATTCAAAATTATATTGATTGTTGATTCTTTAACTTCATGAATATGAGAAGATGAATCCTCACCATCACTCTACTCTCTTTTGTTAAATGTTGAAAATAGATATTGGCTGATTCTTTTCTTTTTGAAAAACTATAAATTTTTTTATAAGTTTTTAAACCAATTATAATTACTTTGGGTCATTTATTTCAAAATCAAATCCATCTCGATTGTTGATTCAACAAAATTCACCCAATTCAAAAGTGGCCATTAAAAAATGAATTTCGACCTTCCAAGTCAAATTTTAACTTTGCAACTCTTCAGATTGATGCCCCATATCATCTCTTCAAGAAATTTGAGACATTTACACTCAAGTTTTCTCATGAATTTGGGTATTTCACTCTTATTTTTCTCTGTTTTTCCCAAATTTGTCAAAGATTGAAATCTGTAATAATGAATTTTCCCAAATTCACACTAGTTCTTGGCCCAAATGGATCTAGTGTTTGAACTTGAAGCTATGATACCATAATGCAATATACCCAATCCAACTGAGGAACATTACAAGTAGAATACACATACGAAATTAAGATTTTCTTCTAATTAATTTCTTGTAGCTTACCAACTATTGATCACACATAGATTTAACCATTTTTTATGCCATAATTCTAAATGCATCTACAACATAAAGAAAACCATGACTTCAACTTTTCAAGAAAAAAAAACACACAAAATTCATATAAAATAGTTACATAGTCGAATAACGTCATAAAAACAACAAAAAAAGTATATGTTAATAGTTAACCAACTAGTTTTTTACAAAGGATGAACCTCCCATCCATAGGCATTGTTGTTCCTTTTCTCTCAACAACAAGCCACCCCCAAGATGATGTTATGAGTCCACAAGGAGATATGGCCCTCTTATATTTCCACTCTCCACACAAAGTATCCTCAAAACCTAGGTTCTACTCCCACAACAGTTCCAATCCTCCAACTTTCTTCCCAACAACTTGCACAACCTAAGAAATGCACCCCCTTCACTGCTCACAATCCCTCAAGATGTAGAATTAGTTTATCAGGGATTCCAATGCACTCAGTTGGATAGGAATCTCTCAACTCAGGAACTCCAGGAACACTCTATTTCTCTAAGAGTTTTCATAGCATCCTTCACAAGTCTCTTGAACCATTTCCTCGACGGGAAACACACTACATGGTTACATCCCATTTTATAGGCACACATGCCTATTTATTAACATAAAACAAAACCAAACCATGGATTCCTTCAAGCACAACATATATGGAGCTCTTTTCAACACTCCCCTCTCCTCTTGCTGCCCAAAACCTCTAAGTAAAATTGTCTCCATTATGCCTACAAATTTCCCTTCTTCTCCCTTGCTTGCTTGACTCTCACTCTTCTCAAAGATGATTGTGCTTCAACCCCATGTTCCCAATAAATATGGGATGTGACTCCTCACACCCACACTCTTACATGAGTTTAATGACTGGCTTTGGGAATACTCCATAACAATTTATAAGGTTATACACTATGATAATAATAAAATTAGGAATGTGGGTTGGATTAATACCCATGAATATTTCCTCTTGGACCCCTTTCTCTTGTCGAATCATAGCCCTCCCCAATATTTTAATCCCTCTCATGTTGGAACCAACGATTATCATTTTTATTGATCAATTCAATGAACATAATATGCAATTTGGCTCTTGGCCATATTAAATCAATGTAGGATCTTTGCCCCAATACATCATCTCACCATCCTAATTCACATTTATACAATTACATTATAATTTGCAGGAATTAAAACTGGGGATGTTACAAAAGGTAGCATTGACAACTACTTTTTAGAAAAGCTAATCTTTATAAAAGTATGTGGGGAAGATCTGCAGGGTGAAAAACAGATCAGTAATAACTCCAAATATGAGATCATATGTTAGCCAAAATAGAATAAGTGTGTAGGTATACCTAATGGTGAATGCAACTGCATTGGTGTAGAGAAACACAACCACCATGTAAATAAACATAACACAGAAAATGTGAGTAATCAATTGATACTCGATGTACTCCAACAACACCCATAATAGTGTGGAAAAATCATGGAAATAGTTGTTTCCTTATTCTCTCCCCATATCAATGCATCAAAAATGGCAAGCTTGGTCCAATTCAGTGGTGTCTTTTTGTTGATGCCTATGCATAGGTGCAACAAGCCACATTTGAGAACCTCCTTCCCAACATTTACACCTCGAGTCAACCGACCTAGGAATGATGACATCATTAGTCAAACATGTGACAAATGAAAACCCCCTCAATCACATCACCAAATTTCCAATCAAAATTATAGAAAACATTATGCATTGCAAAAAAATTTAGTAGTATATGCTCTACTAATAAATCAGAGTAGGGACATAATATCAATGATATCACTTATCTGCTATGTGAAAATGTCTCTATAAGTAATGTGGCCAAAACTTTGACATTCTATGTGAGTAGGGTTGGTATTTGACATCAACGATATCACTGATATGCTATGTGTCATTGTCTTTGTGCGCAAGGTTGGCATTTTTCATAAAGGATATCATTGATATAATATATGACATTATCTTTGTGAGTGGTGTGGCCAAATTTCTAATTTCTAATAGTATATGTGAAAAGAGTTGATATTTGGAATTTCATGGGATTTATATATGATTTGAAAGTATATTTTACCGTGTTAAATAAATGTTGAATGTACACAATTGCTTACCATTAAAGTTAGGAAAACATAGATTTGGTGTTCTCTACATACATACAATATCAAATTTCATTTTAACTGGTTGTATATATAACAATTCTAAATATTAATTTTCATATTCAATATGTTTCACCACTCTCCAATTATTTGGGTATGTGCGACTCTATGGATTTTTAGAGAATCCAAGGTACTTATATTTGGGGTTTTGTTTATTTTTTGGACTAGCCAAGTATGTATTGTGATGTATTTTTCCTAAAAGTTAATGATATTGTTTAATTTCAAACCCTAGTTCCTTAGAACACTCCATTATGTGTATCACTTGATGAAGCTCTCCTAGTCTAAACTACAATGTCTACATGGCGATGCTAGAAGTAATTTCCTTTCATAAAAGGCAAGTGAAGATGGAGATAAATGACATATAATATTCCTACTCAATTCTAAAGAGTGAAAATGTAAAAAAAAAAAACATAAACATGATCATGGATTTGAGCCATTGAACCATACAATATGCACACAAACACATCATGTTTTTGTTCAATGAGCAAGGGTAGAAATATCTCAAAGAAATTTCTAACTCCAAAAACCTTATGTATCACATGAAAATGTGTTGTGGTTCTATTTCCTCAAAGTATATGTAAGAGGTGAATAAAAACCTTTCACACTTTTACTTCAAAAAGTTACACCCTTCAAATAGTGATCCTATACCTCCCATATTTAGACGCTTTTCCTATGATTTTTTTTTTTAAATCATTTTTTTTTGGTTGTTGGGATTTATGGGAATATATTAACGTCATAGTACAATGCCCATGGAACTGGGCATAATTGGGGGTGGAATGCACATAATTGGGGGTGGGAGAATCCACCTCATTGCAAGTAATGATAAATTACAATTAATGATAAAGGACAATTTGTAAGGAACTAAATAAAGCTTAAGAAGGAAAAAGAAACAAGCACCGAGAATCCCATTACATACTATTTATATGTAGTCAGTACAAACTGCACACTATTTATAAGTAGTCAATCCATAATGTTTTTTGGAGAATTGTGTTGCAAAATGATTCTTTATCCCTTGCGAGTATATAATAATGCCTTTCCTTGTTCCCACTTACAACTACTAATTTTCAACCTATAATCCTTCACAAGACTATGTTGTTAATTTAAAAATGTTCCTCTAAAATAAAATAAAAAACTATATGTTGTTCCTTACCTATTTAGTTCCTCTCTATTTTTACTTGACATTACTTCCCATCAATTTTTTTTTTATTGTTAATCTTTTCCAAATCCTTCATAAGAATGTGCGTATAAACATTTATCTAAAATGAAAAATGTTATATTCATGATTTATTTGGAATTTCATAGTGATAGTGTTATTTTTCAGTATCACTATGGAATATTTGATATAATGGAAACCTTAACCACATAAATCTAAAATCTAAAATCTTATATTGTTTCATTACTTATAGATTTATTTTTGTTGTCTTGGTAATTTTCACCATCAAAATTTCACATAAAGACTATTTGATATAATGGAAACCTTAACACATAAGTCTAAAATCTCAAATTTTATATTGTTTCATTACCCATAGATTTATTTTCGTTGTCTTGTTAATCTTCACCATCAAACTTTCACATAAAGAATATTTGATATAATGGTCACATAAAGAATATTTGATATAATGGAAACCTTAACCACATAAGTCTAAAATCTCAAATCTTATATTGTTTCATTACCTATAGATTTATTTTTGTTGTCTTGTTAATCTTCATCATCAAACTTTCACATAATTTTTTATTTTTTCATTTTAGGCACATTGACATATGAAACATGGATTCTTATTTATTTAGTGGATATGGAATTGTCAATTATTGCTTACCACACATGGGTTACATATTTTACATTTAAGTAAATTTTCATATAACAAAAAATAACACTGTATAAATTTGTATAAGACATGTTACCATTCAAACTATAACTTAAGAAAAATTCCTAATCACAATTGTGAAAGCCTAAAGGAACCTTAACCTAGCCGCCATTGTCACCTAAATGGACTAACATATCTCTCTTCATACTAAAAAGTTCTTAATCTAAGGGGGTTTCCCTATGCATTGACCGTGTCCAATTGATCGTTAAAAGGGGACTTTATAGAACCAATATGGGATGATGAGGGGCCCAAACCAATTAGCAAAGGTTTAAAATAAAATTACATTAACCTTCATGATGATGATACTGAGAGGGGGGTGAATCAGTATCAAGTACAATTTAAAAACTTTTTCAACTTTTACTTCAACTAGATTATATATTCAATTATATCCAATGAGAAATGAACAATAGTAGAAGAGTTACACCAATACACCACAATACACCATGCACAATATATGAGAAATAATCAATAGTTATTGTTCAAGGGAGGTAATGACTTCCAAAGGTAGATACAACTTCCAAATATAAAGGGAGGGATAAACCTCCAAAAGGAAGATACAATCCTCCAATATCATGAGAGGGTATACCTCTCCATCGTTTCCCCTTCCTTCCACCCAATAATATATGAGAGATAATAAAACTTTTCATTAAATTATCGCCATCAACCAACCATCACATATAACCTGCTTCCTGAGACTTCTTCAACTTTTGAAATTATTCACTTCTTAGAATAATACGATCTTGTAGATAATATAACTCAATGTATTATCTGAAACTCCTCCAAGTTTCACTCCTTGAATCCTCCCACAAAAGGAGTTATAAAGACAATGGTAGACCTTATTCAATTCTGGTTTATTTAGGAGAGCGAACTTGTACAACATGCCCCACGCTCAATATTTAAGATAACATTTTGAAATTTGTACACATGAAACTACAACCTATACTATTTACGATGCAATTGGTCTCACTTCATTTTTATTCTCTATGAAGACGTTATGACTATTTTACCCGGAACACTTGTTTATGACTAGCTGCAGGACTAGTCAAAAACCCTATCTTCCATGGAGTGTATCTCCAAAATTATAGCGAATAAAGAGATTAAATTTTTACCAGAGGTACCTAGATATGTCTTCTGAATAGCATACAAATTTCACCATCTGAATCGTTCTAGAAAACAAGTTATAGTGAAAATGGTAAGATGACATGTAAATAGCATACCTTAGAACACATCACCAAAAGACTTCATCCTCCCTTGAAATTCGGCCTTATTTACTTTAGATTTCCTCTGAAATTCGACTTGTATCTCCTTGTTCATTAAAAAACTTGTGTGTGTTGAAAAATGAATGTATAATGAGATGCATTTATACCCTTTATGTCACTTCCTTTTAACTTTAGGGCCGACATGTAGTTTATGCTTCAATTCACATTGTCATCTTCAAAAATTCATTTCTCCTCAATCATGAGGATCCACCTGATGTGTCACATACCATCGAAAGTGGCATGACTTATACTATCCATCCATGGGTGTTGTACCTGCAAGTGTAATTTCATTCATGTCTATCTAATTCGATCAATTGTTGGGTCCAAAATCCAATGGCTAGGGTTGACATCAATGACTACAACCAATGACTAGGGTTGACATCAATGACAACAAGAAATATTCCAACAATATCCCCCTTTGTCATTGATGGAAACACTCATACTCCCCTTGTCATCATGATACCAATTTCTCTCCCCCTTTGACATTAATGGCAAAGGGTGGGGCTGTCCCCCTTGAGTTCAATGGCATAAGGTGACCTTCTTCTTTGGGGTTGTTCCCCCTGAACATGTGGCACTCAATAATACTTCATCCTTATTTTTGGTCTTTGGGACTTTTTCTTCCTTGGAATCCTTTTGTGTGGCTTCTGTCTTCTCTTTCTTCTTCATGTCTAGGATGTATATGTTGTTCGGTCTTCTTGTTGTAGTTGCAACCAATCTTCCCGAGTTCTTTTCTCTATTCTTACATTTTTAGGAGTCAAACATAAGAGTGTATCATTGATCACATATTTTGCTAACATTGAGGATATTATGCTTCATATATTCAACCAATAGGAATTTTCCTGCTTTTAAATTTCCACTTCCAAGCTTTACAATTCTTTTTCCAAGTATTTTGGTAGATGAGTCATATCCAAATGCAACATTTCCACCCTTTTTCTTCAAGATGACAAATTTTATTTGATATTCGGTCATATGATATGAGCACCCACTATCTATGAACCATTCATCTTCTTCTTTGCATTATTTAGCAACCAATGCTATTTGACAGTTTTCATTATGTGGACTTTTTTTCCTTTTCTATGTTGTAATTGGTATAGGGACATTTTGCATAGGATTATCTTCCTTCATCTCTCTACAATATCGTGCTTTGTGACCAATATTATTGCACTTGTATCATACAATATTTTGATCCATTAATGGGTCAAATGGATTATTATTTTTGTTGACAGTTCTACGAACATTTCCATATCTACTATTTGCACCATTCATGTATCTTGTGTAATTATTCATTTCATTGATTTTACAATTGATTGTCTTGTGTCCAAAATTTCCATAAGTATAACAATGTCCAAGAAATAAATTTTGATACCTAGGAGTAAGTGATCTTCTTTTTGGTGTAGTCCATATGGGTTCACAATCTATTCTTTTGTAGTTTCCTTCATAATGATTGTTTTCATACCTGATGGGAGAGGATCTTCTTGATGTCTCATTGCTTTTGAATCCTAGTCTTCTATCTTGTTGTTCACCTTGCTCTGGAGTGTTGGTTTCATCATTTTCATCTTCCTTCTCTTGTTTTGTTGTCTTCAAACTGTCATTATATCCTAGTCCTTTCTTGTCATTTGGAGAACTTTGACTGCTAAGGATCTCATCTAATTTTTCAGTGCTTTTTTTCGAACTTATTCAACTTTTCTATTGTCAATAGTAGCTCCCTTTTTGTGTGATCCAATTATGCTTTCAATTTCTCGTATCTTATAATTGTTCCTTCAAAATACCAATGGTCTTTTCAAGCTCACAATTCTCTTCTTCACAACTACTCAATTCACCTTTTAGTATTATTTTTTTGTTTCTAAGATTGTTATTTTCAGTTTCAACATGTTTCAACTTTTCAATATTCTCATCTTCTTGTTCACTCTCTGCGTTTTTTTTTATCCCCTAAAAGAATCAAGGTTGGTTTCTTCATCTGAATCTTCTTCAGAAATGATTTCTTCTTCTTTAGAACTCTTATGATCATCATCCTGGGTTTCCTGGGTTATGAAGAGGACTTATCCTCCATCATTATCTTCTTCATCACTCTCATATCAAGAGATGTCATCATCCTTGGAGGAGAAGCTCTTTTTATGGTTGAGACTTCTCTTTTTATAGTAGAAATTTTCAACAATATGTCTTATTCTACCACAGTTAAAGCATTTGAGAGGAGACTCACCTTTCTATCTTCGAGTTCCCTTCTAGAACCTTCTTATAAAATTCGTTATTTCTTCATCAAGGTCGTTATCCTTGTATTTTTTCTTCTTTACGGATTTAAAGGTTGCTTCATTGTTTGGCTGGTCACTTTCTGTACATGTTCTCATTTTATATTCTATAAGAGACCCATGTAATTCATCTAGTTTCATTTTGGTCAAGTCTCTGGTTTCTTCAATGGAAAATACCTTAACATCATACTTCAATAGAAGTGATCTCAACACTTTTTGTACAACTAAGGATTCATTTATGTCTTCACCAAATCCTTTGATAGCATTAATAACTTCATCAACTCTAAGAAAATAGGTTGCAATATCTTCCTTTTCATCCATCTTCAAATTTTCAAATTCTGCTCTATGTCGTTGAAGCTTGACTTGCTTAACTTGTGGATCACCTTCATAGATACTCTTGAGTTTGTCCCATACCTCTTTAGCAATATTTCATCCCATCACTTTGCTGAAAATGGTTGGTGTCAATGCTCCTAGAATAACATGTATTTCTTTTGAATTAAAACTCATAATATTCTTCTCATTTGGATCGGATGGAGCATTCTTTGAGATTACATAGAAATTTACAAATGAGTACCAAATGTCTACTCCCAAAGTTGTTAGGTAATTTTTCACTCTATCACTCCAGTATGCATAATTGCTTCCCTCAAATCATTGAATCCCATTTGGAATGTGCTCATGGTCATTCATCTCTGCTTAGGATTTTCCTTCTAGTGGTTAAATAGTTTTGAAGGCAATCGGCTCTGATACCAATTGATGATACTGAGAGGGGGGTGAATAAATATAAAATACAATTTAAAAACTTTTTCAACTTATACTTCAACCATATTATATATTCAATTATATCCAATGAGCAATGAACAATAGTATAAGAGTTACACCAATACACCATGCACAATATATGAGAAATAATCAATAGTTATTGTTTAAGGGAAATAATGACTTCCAAAGGTAGCTACAGCTTCCAAATATAAAGGGAGGGATAAACCTACAAAAGGAAGATACAATCATCCAATATCAAGAGAGGGTTTAACTCTCCACCCTTGCCCCTTCATTCCACCCAACAATATATGAGAGATAATAAAATTTTACATTAAATTATCACCATCAACCAACCATCACATATAACCTGATAATGCTTCCTGAGACTTCTTCAACTTTTGCAATTATTCACTTATTAGAATAATTTGATCCTGTAGGTAATATAACTCAATGTATTCTCTGAAACTATCCAGGTTTCACTCCTTGAATCCTCCCAGAAAAGGAGTTAAAAAGAAAATGGTAGACCTTATTCAATTCTAGTTTATTTAGGAGAGCGAACTTATACAGAATGCCCCACGCTCAATATTTAACATAAGATTATGAAATTCATACAAAGGAAACAAAAGCATGTACTCTTTCCAATGCAATTTGTCTCACTTCATTTGGATTTTCTATGAAGACATTATGATTGTTTTACCCGAAACACCTATTTATGACTAGCTTCAGGACTAGCCAAAAACCTTATTTTCCACAGAGTGTATCTCCAAAATTATAGCGAATAAAGAGCTGAAATTTTTACCACATGTACCTAGATATATCTTCTGAATAACATAAAAATTTCACCATCTGAATCGTTCTAGAAAACAAGTTATAGTGAAAATGGTAAGATGACTTGTAAATAACATACCTTAGAACATATCACCAAAAGACTTCATCGTACCTTGAAATTCAACCTTATTTACTTCAGATTTCCTCTAAAATTCGACTTGTATCCCCTTGTTCATTAACAAACTTGTGTGTGTTGAAAAATGAATGTATAATGAGATGTATTTATACCCTTTATGTCACTTCCTTTTAACTTTAGGGCCGACATGTATTTTCTTCTTCAATTCACATTGTCATCTTCAAAAATTCATTTTTCCTCAATCGTGAGGATCCATGTGATGTGCCACATACCACCGGAAGCGACATGAATTATACTATCCATCCATGGGTGTTATACCTGCATGTGTAATTTCTTCAAGTCTATCTACTTCGATCAATTGTTGGGTCCAAAAGCCAATGGCTATGGTTGACATCAATGACTGCAACCAATGACTAGGGTTAACATCAATGACAACAAGCAATCTTCAAACACCTGAAACAATCACCCAAGGTGAAAGAACCCTCATTGTTGGGAGACACACCCTCCAAGGGAGATGAGGAAGAGATTATGCATCTATCTCAAGTACCACAAGTATTTCTCACTTCTAGTCACGTAAGTGATTCCCTAGAAAAATGTACTAAGTTTACCACTTCATAAGCAATGGCTAGGGGGAATCATGGGTGAATACTATGTGTATGGGAACAACACATAGAACTAATTCCTAAAACAAATTCTAGATGAAAGTGGTGTCACCACAAAGACTTTCCATTTTATCCAAAATTCCCCTAATTGCTTCACTGCGTACTTGATGCATGTGTTAGATGCGCTTTCCCATCTATCATTCCATGTTACTCATGAATTTGCTTGAGTGTTGAAAATTGTGAAAGTATTTGATTTAGTGAATTCAATTAAATGCTACGAATCGCTTGAAATAGTGCAAGTGTAATGCGACTTGATCCAAAATAAACTTAAATTTTTTTAGCTTCATATAATATACCATTATGTGTCCAAGAGATATAAAATGAAATGTATAATAACCATAAGGAACAAATATGTAAGCGAATGTTTGCTAAGAAAATTATATCTTAACCATGAAAGGAATTGTATTGCCATCAAAACAATTAATTGGTCATCCATGTAAGCAAGATAGAAAATTATTTCCCTTAGAGAAAAACACGTATTCTTAACAAATTTTCCAAGATAATGAAATGTGTAACAATCACTCAAGTCGATTCTATGAAACTCCAAAGAATCACAAAAACTTTAAGTGCTTGAAAAATATAATTATTAAGTTGTTGAAAATTTATAATAAGAAAAGGCATTCACCATGAAATCAATTTAAAGAAGTTCTTTCAATGGTATAGCAGAATTTCAATAAAGAACTACCGAAATCAAAATTTTAAATATGTCATATCGGCTCTTAAAAAAGGATCTCATATGCAAGAATTATATATCATATGAAGAATAATATTTCAGCACACTTTAAAGTCTTAGTATCAAATTTGTTTAAACATTAAAACTCGAAAGAAATTTGAACTAAGCATTGTGTTTAAACAATTTTATTGAACAAGAAAACGGGAGTTTGACATCATGAAATGCTTATTTAAGTTATGACTTATTGATATCTGTATGGGTGATTTAGGTTTCTTAAATAATTTCAGATATAAACTAAATAAT
>ML828124.1:43318-69550 GCA_009831015.1 Picea engelmannii | reverse complement strand
TGCAAAATGTGGAGAAGTGCCCAAGGGTTTCCTTATGAGGTTTTCCTTGGAAAAAAACATGAAATAATTCCTTACTTCATTCACATATAAAGTTGTGTATGTATGAATGGGGAAAATGGTGTATATGTTTCTTGTATTTCCTAGAATATGTCCAAATGTAGGTTTATCTTCCTAGACTAGGATGATTTCAACATTGTTATACTCTTCCACATTTTGAAGAATATTCTAGTTTCAATATTCACAAGTAAGATGGAAGTCATGAAGGAAAGATTATTGTAAATGTGCACATGAGAATATCATCACTCAAATTTATGATATTTTTAATAATGTGGATTTCCATTTACCATTAAAGATACAATTTTAGTTCCAGGGTAAGTCATATGTCTAAACATTTTATTGAAATAATGAATTTGCTCCATGGATACTAATTTGTTTCTTCATATTCCTAAAAAATTTGATGATTTATGATTCTTCATGTTTTTCTATATTTGACTCATTAATAATCTAATCATGTTTTGTGTACATGATAAGGATGGATAATATATCTTCACTTTGTTGGAACTAATCTTTAAAAACTATTTCCATATAATCCTAATTGATTATGTATGATACGTAAAGGGTATGAAACCTTTTCCTATAAGTTATGATAAATGATAAATAAGATAACACCTACATCCTTGTATTTGAAAGGTAGCTTCAAACTAATGTTAGAAATGATCCTCAAGTCTTATAATTCCATGGTTTTCATGGTTTTGATTATTTTGGTAAGATGACCATGTCATGTTTTTATAGATTAAAACAAAGGAAAATGAGATCACTAGAAATCATGCACAACAACAACAACAAAAAATATCAAGATGTCATGTTTTCATAGATTAAAAAAAAGGAAAATGAGATCACTAGAAACCCTGCACAACAACCAAAAAAATGTTAGAAATGGAAAGCAAGACCTAACTACTAACTATTAATGGTGACACAAACAAAACTAATCAAAGTATTAATATATGAGAGAAACTAGCTACCAAAAGCATGAGAGGGGGTTAGCAATAAGAGAATATTAGAACACCAAACTATAGAAAGCATGTACACATGAAAACGTTGGCTACCAAAAAGACACTGACTCTAAAAAAAAGGGAATCATCTTATTGCAAGAATCTATTAGTCATTCATTGATAGAAAAGAACTAAACCATGGAATCGACTAGTCTAGTTGTCGTCAACAAATGTTAAATAAAATGGGAAAGAAGTAAGTAATCTAATAGGGATATATCCAAGCCACGAAACAAAACAAAGAGGTAAAGGGTACAATACCAACAACTACTTGTATGCATCATGAGGTAGAAAAGGGAAAGGTGTGTTGTCTTCCACTCAAAAATGAAACAAACATTAGAGGGGAGGCTACACACAATGTTGAGAAAATAGAACAACATTCACATCTACCATTGGACATGTAGCATCCATGAGAAAGGAACCTATAAAACTAAATTCAAATATCAAGGGTAGTGGGAAAAATACCCTAAGGGTAGCATAAGACAATTCCAAACATGGATTGCCTCCACACATGGATTTCCCCCGGTGGGGTAGGAGGAAGAGGAGGCATCCACTCCCTTAGTGGGAGAGGATACATAAGAATATAGAAAATATTAAAGAGTGGGAGGCATAAAGTTGGATAAAAGTTGGTGGAAGCTAAGTCAAGTGGATTATTTTTGCAATTACAATTAAACTACAAGATGTGTTGAACATGACTATCACCTCGATGAGCACCCTGATAAAGAGAAAGATGACCAATCACCATCAGGGAATATCTTAGGTGAGGACCTACTTGAAATACAAGTAAGTACTATTGCGATCAATCATCCAATATGTAGAGAGGGAAGACACCAATGTCTACCCTAAATGATGTGGGGAAACTAGGAGGGGACCATCTCAAATTTATATCTCCCCAAAAAATAAAAATAAAAGTGTTCACCCTTACCCAAAAAATAGGCTTCTAATGAACTTTATATAAATGCAGGGACCTTGACATCAATTTGTCCATCAAAAGGCCTCTCTCTTGGGTCTTGGGTCCCCTCCTCAACACCATTTAGAAGTCATTTTGTAATATTGTTCGGATATTATATCCCATTTAAACACGTTCCTAAAGTGATTACCACTTAATCACATTTAGAATGTCGATTGCAATTATGTTTTTGTATTGTGAAGTGGATTAACATCATGTGGTAAACTATAAGTTATTTTAGGGTGGAATAAAGTGTCATCCATAACAATAAAGGGGATAAACACATCTCTCTCTCTGAAGAGTTCTAAATATATATTAGATTATAATTGATGTTCGCAACATGAATGGAAAAAAAAGCACAAAGGTACGACTTAAAATTCTTATTTGTTTTTCCCAAAAGAATAAAAAGTATCCATTAAAGAGTATAGTGGAATTCTACACAAAATTTCAAAATGTAGAGTGAAGAGTTGGAGGTAACACTCACGAGATAATATGATTGGGAGGATAAGTTAGTAATGAGTCTATGTGTATGGAAAAATAAACACAATGGAAAATTCAAGCATCAATGGAAAATTCATACCTTGGATGAATTAGTGTTATATATAAAAACCGAGTGTAGTTCATATATCTAAGTTCCACGCAATTTTATTAGGATTCTTTCCCAGACATCTGAATATTAAAGATGATGTTACCAAATGCATTGGTCAAGTTGAAATGGTGATAATCTCCAAGAGTAATATATTTTGTTGTATGGCTATCATGACCATTTGGCTTACGAGATATAACATTTGTCATAAAGTGTGGCATGCATCACAAAATCACACTTCTTGACGGGGAATGGATAATGAAACTAATATTAAGGGAGCATCCCTCAAAAGTTTTTTTTTTAATATTCAAATGAACCAACATAGAGGAAAAGAATCAAAATGTAATAAATAATCGATAGATGATTCCAAAAATTATAAGGAGGTGTATATCAAAAGATAATCTTAATCTTCAAAGGTGATGACCTCTCCCCACACGTTTTCCTTTAATAAAGGAATTTCAAACTTGATATTTGTTAATTTTATTCTTTGTTTTATTGTTTTATGATTTATGATTGTTAATTCTATTTTTTGTTTTATGATTGGTTAAAAACATTGAAGATTGGTTAAAAACATTGAAGTGACAATATACCTTGCTTGGATGGGAAATTGTATTGCTTAATTAAAAAAAATTAAAAAAAAAAAATCGTCATCTAGTTTTAGTATAACTATTTCACAATGTTATAGTTTAAAAGTTTTACGAAACAATTTTTTTTTGCGATATTTTTAGGGACATTTTCTCGAAATTCAGCAAGAACTTATTAGATCCGTAGATTTGAGGGATTTTTTTATGTATAATCCGAGTGCCCCAGAGGTTTTTCAGCATGTCGAATCCATTTATGCATTCATAAATGGATTTTAAATAACAAAAAATAGTGATTTCATGCAAATTTATATCGTCTGATTCCGATGAAAAACCATTTCGTAGAACAGTTAGACAACGCTATTTCACAATTATTTTATTAATGATATTAAATACATATCTTAATGGCACTAATACATAATCCACATATGCAACATTTATTATCCTCAATAATAAATACATACATATCTCAAGGAGATTTCCACGAATCAATTGTTGTACAAATATCATGAAATTTGCAAATCTATAGAGATTTATCATAATGAATACACATATGCAAATGGAGATCCACATATTGAAACCTTTATTGTTGTGCAAATCTCATGAGATTTGTAATTCCACATGAGATTTAATTGTCATCATGGGATTTAGTCATTTTCATGACTTAGTTGTATACATGGTCGTAAGATTTAGTATATGATTCAACTAAAGAGACTCGACTCACTATTAGTTTTTTTTGTGTAATTTTATTCATTTCTAAACTTGTACATGTACTACAATAGCCCAACACATTGATTCCAATCCAATCTACAAGTACCAATACACATTTCTAGTCCACCATACAAGTACCAAACCGCATTTCCAATTCAACATTCAAGAATCGATTCCAAGTATGTTGATTGCTTGGCTTCTTGGGGTGGATTTTGCATTAATTTCCTTTTACCAATGCTAATTCTAGTTATAAAATAAAGTGAGAAAAAAATCCATGTAAATTTTTTTATGGATAAATATGTTATGCATATAATTTGTGATATAATTGCGTGGAATTTTATTTTAGGTAAAAGTTTCTACTTCATAACTATCTCTCTTTTCTAAGTATTGTATAGGTTGCATTTAAAGGTGATATATAAGAAAATAAGAATTAATAGAACAACAAAACTTTGTTCATTACTTCAATTTTAAACAACAACAAAACCTTGCTCATTTCTTTCATTTATTCAATTTTAAATAACAGGAAATGAAAGGTAGCTCACTTTGAAACATTCAAGAACCCAATACATAATGTGATATCATATACTCTGAAACATTCAAGAACCCAATACATAATGTGATATCATGTACTCTGAAACATTCAACAACCCAATACATAATGTGATTTCATCTACTTCTAGATAAGAAGAGAAATTTTGACTATGGTTTCACTTTATCTTATTAGGGTTTTCATAGGATTAAATATAGGATAAGAAGGATTCCAATTACACAATTCTTATGCCTCGTTATGAACTTTATCTTATTAGGGTTTTCATAGGATTAAATATAGGATAAGAAGGATTCCCATTACACAATTCTTATGCGTCATTGTGGATTGATATTTTCTAAATTTTTGTGCCATTTAATATAAGATATTTAAATTTTTTCATATTTTTCAAAACCTAATAAAATAAAAAAATATTGAAATTGTAGTTAGTTTTATTCAAATGACAATTTTAAATATTTGATCATTTTAAATATTTGATGTAAAAATTAATCTAAAATCACAATTTACAAAAGCTGGAATTATATATTTACATCTATTTGAGTTTTCCAACCAAAACTCTATTCCATTGAAGCATTGAATTAAGATTGCAAAATCAAAGGTGAAACATAAACCACAACCAATAGAATATCAAAAAGTCTAATAATGATAAAAGAAGCAAATTATCGAAATAATGGTTAACCATGGAAAAATATCAGCCACTAGAAGGTTTCAATTTTGCTTCACCCAAGTATGCAATCCTTCTCCAACATGAGGATCTTGAATAGGAAATTCACCTCCTAGTTATTATTCATCTTTATTATCTTGAGTTGGTGTTGTAAATTTCTATAACTTTGCCATTATACCATAGCTTCACAACTCTACTCAATGGAGGCGATCAATAAACACTCGGTATTGGTGCATTCATTATTATATATCATCATTTTGGTAGAATATCTTCCAACATATAAATATGATGTTTGAGAGTAAAATATATATAGTATTTTGCATTGGGGTAATTATATATTGTAAAATAATGTTTCAAATGAGATTTATATAGTAATTTCTATTCAATAGAATATATTTGAGTATGTCAATTGGATCTACCATGGTGGTTGAGAGGAATGGTTGTTATCCTTCCCACCCAGGTTCAATTCCTCCAAGTGACATATTGAATTTTTAAATGACTATATTGTGTTGCGTTGGCAAGGTACCAACACTCTCACTCTCGCTTTTGGGCTAGAGAGTGGGATGAATTATATTCTCAGGGCAAATCCCAGTGCTCAAAAATTTTAGGGCCATTGTCTCTGAGATAGTTATGGATTCCACCAAGAAATACCCACAACAGATTTTAGGGTTAACAAATATGTTGAAGAAGCACCATTGTAATTAAATGTAGATGGGAAGACTTGTTATGTTGGTAATCACATTAAAATAATGGGCATGTTTGTAAGTACATGAATACACTCTACCTCCATCAAACTAGCTAGGGTTTTCCATTGTGTTTTTTGGTCTATTTTAAATCTTATCCTCTTTATTTGAGTTGAGCTTGTAAAGAGAAGTTTTCATAACCTTACCTTATATTGAACGATCAATGGATTATCATGAGCACGATGAGCTTGTAAAGAGAAATTTTTCATAACCTTTACTTATATTGAACAATCGATGGATTATCGTGAGCATGAACACTACAACTCATGGACTAAGGAAACCCTAGAAGGGTAGATCATGTGTTGAATTTCGTCACTGTGTTGATAAATTCAACATTGGAGTAGAAGAGACCTTAGAATAATGATATGTTATCCTTGATACTATGACACTATAGACCTATACTAACGACAATTTGTCCACGTAGTCTATTTAAGGGGGGCAACATCATAGTCTTTAAAGTCAAAATATTTATTATCATTGAGGTAGGATACTATGAGAGCATAGTGGACACTGCCATACGTGACTTTAAATCATAGATCTATTGTATACATTTAGACTAGTGTTGTCCTGATAAAAATCTAATAACCTTGAAATCCGATTACCATGAGCACTACACTCCTCAAATGGTATGCATAACCCTAGTCAAACATGATTACCCTAATACCCCTCCAACACTCATATTATCCCACTACTGGAGAGGTTGCTCAGTTATATTATTAAGATCACAAAGAATATAAAAGGAGAGTCTGTGAGGTTATCAAATGCAAATAATAATGAGTTTTAGTTTCACTGGAGCTACTCCAAGGCTTAGTATATAGAGAAGGTCATTGATTCAATTTATTTTTGTGTAGGATGGGGTTTCAGGAGTAGGTTTTCTGTAGGATCATCTAAAGTGGACAAAGATAAAACCTATCATCGTTGATGTCAGACTTACAAAACGTGGAAGATAGAATGTGGTATGAGGAGGAAGTTGTCGACTTCACCGATGCTCCATTGGAGGGTCAAGCAATATGGTCTAACTCTTGTGTAGGTCATGTGGATGCATTACAAGACTCCAACAAGCTACACCACTTGGGGTCCAAACCCCTAGAGGAGACTGTCATCGTGATTCTAGGTGAGTTGGTGCAAGAAATGAGTGTATAGGGTGTCAAAACCTTAGGATAGATGAAGAACAAGGATATGGGACTTCTCAACAATCAATCCAAGAACCATAATTTCCTAAGAGTTTTGCCCAACTCTTAGAGTTACAAACTCGATCATATGGATCCATCAACCATAATTGTAGGGACATAGGAGGAGGATGGTTTATTTCACTCTAGGTATGAATATGAAAACACAATGAATGATACCTGGAAAGATATTGATTTGCTTTGCAATTGTGTAATCAAACAACAAGATTGTGTTTCTGGCTCTAGTTTTGTGGGAACTATGTTGGATCTGAAATTACTAAGTGGTGCCCCATCTTCGAACTCGAATGTGGTTGGGATTCAATCTCAAGAGGTTTCAAGAAAGCTAAAGAGATGTAAATGTATAAAAAAGACATAAGAATTCATTAGCCTAAACTTGGGAAAAAAAATTAAACTCAACAACATTATGGAAATGATCAGGCATTGGTAGGAAGATAATGAGTAGTGAGGAGTTTGTGGTGGGGCCTCTCCATGCACCCTGATTCTAGTGAAAGGATGGTTGATTTGGGTTCTTAGGATGACTGAAGAAGCATAAAAAGTATTGCACTAACAATAGAAGTGGGGATCTCAATCCATGTTCTTGAAGAGATGACACATAGAATTTGATGCTCATTCGACTAGTGCGGAAATTGTTCCAGTATGGGTTCATATTCTGGGTTTTCCATTGATTTTTTGGTCTAAGGAGGTGTTATAAAAAAAAGTGTAACTCTTTAGGTACCTTTTATGAAGCAAACTTATTCTTCCAAGAGATTGGGTATTATGGCATGTCTTGAATCTTTGTAGGGCTATAGGTGTGCAAAGCTCTAGAAGAGTCACTGGATATTAGAAGGTGAGTTGATCTTTTTTGTCTCAATCTAGACTATGAAGGGATACCTTTTAGATGTGTATGATATCACTATTATGGGCACCTTCCTATTGTTAGGTTCCTACCCTAACCTCCCTACTTTGGGTGACATAGTAGTTAGTTAGTTATTGTATGCAGCCATACTCTTTGAATAAGGTAAACAGATAGTAATCATTAGAGGAAATTTTGGGCTAAAATGGGCCTTATAAGAGAAAATATGGTTGATGAGTTGGAAATTCAATAAATAATAGAATTTCAAAAATTTTGGCCAACCATAATGGTTGAGTTGGACATCTAAAAGTCAAAGAATCTTATTTGTCACATTTTCATTTGACAGTAGTTAACCACACATAAACCACACCTTGGAGAAGATCTTGGTGAAATCATCCTTGATATGATAAATATTCTTGAGACACTAAATATTTTATATTTTATAATACAACAACCTCTATATGTTAAAAAAAATTTTATTCCCCTTTGATATCATAAATATTTTTGAGACATTAAATATTTAATATTTTAAAATACAACTACCTCCACATATTTAAAAAAAAAAATCCATAATAATTATTTCATAGTGGATGATTTTGGAATTAATTTATTTAAGAGAAGAAATAATATTTTGATTTAAGGAAAAAAAAAACATGTATTTTAAAACAATAAGAATTGGAATACTTATAGATTTAAAATATAATTAAAATTACTTTTTAATTGGAATGAATTAAAAAGTGTATAAAGGAAACTTTTTGTCTAATATTTTTTTAATCATAATAATTTTAAAATGTGCCAAAATTATTGAGAGAAAGTTCATGACTTCCAATAAAATTCGTGTCCACTTATTAATTTTATCCTTTAATTAGTAGCTAAAAACTAAAAACAATATAATATAAAAAAAATACTAATAAAAATTTAATTTTTAATCTCATTATTAAAATATAACAAAAAGAAGGTCCAATAAAATTGTTGCAAGTATACTATCATTACAATTTAATAAATTGCAATAAGTATACTATCATTATAATGTAATAAAAAGTTATAATGTAATAAAAAGTGAAAACATACATTAGTTTTAATAAAACATATAAAAAAAAATACAAAATGGAAATATTAAATTAAATTTTAGTAAAGATTAAATAAAATTATTACTACTTATTTTAATTTAAATATACATATGAAAAATAATAATTTATGTCATTTTTTTATATGAAAATGAGAAAATCATTAAGATTAAATATAATAAGAAATAAGAATGGTGAAAATAAGTTAAGTATCAGGGATCGCATCAACTTGCACCAACCCTTCACCTAGCATACTAAACCTATACCTTAATCAATTGAGTTAGCACAAAATAACTAAAATTAAATTAAATATTAAATTAAATATTAGTAAAGATTAAATAAAATTATTACTACTTATTTTAATTTAAATATACATATGAAAAATAATAATTTATGTCATTTTAATAACTAAAATTTAATTATAGTTAAAAAAATATTTTAATAAGGTAAGTTTTTATTATGGTTATAAAAAAAATGTTTCATTCTAATTCTAATGATATGTTTATATAGTGAGATATTATGTGTGATGATTTAATAATAGTAATAGTAGTAGTAGTAATGAAACATTATTTTATTTACATCATTAGATTAGATTTTTTAATTATTATTGACTAAATTTTAATATATTATTTAAATTAAAATTTATTATTAAATATTAAAAAACACTTGTACAACAAAATAAATTTCAAAAATAAAAATACTATATTTATTGTATGTAAATTATTTTTTATCGTTTCATGTATGTGCACAATAAATGATAATTATCATTTATTGTATATGCACCAAAATTTACAATTCTCATTATTATTTTTAACTCTCACTTCTTAACTCTAAATTAATCCAGTTTACATGGAAAACATAATTAATGGAGAAATATATATAAACCTTCGCTAGATACACCTCTAACTTAGTGTGATGCGGCATACAGTTTTATTATTTTATGTTTTCCTTAGGAGGCCCATTTTAGGCCAAAATTTCCTCTAATGATCTACTTACCCTAACCTCCCTACTTTGGGTGGCATAGTAGTTAGTTATTTATTGTATGTGGTCATAGTCTTTGAATAAGGCCAATGGATAGTAATAGTTAGTTACTCATTATAAAGAGGGTCGACTTTATAAGGCCCACTAGGTAGTTGGTACCCATTTATTATGGGACCACAAGTAGTTAGGATTGTTGCTATCTAAAAGCTATTTAAAGAGATAGGAGTGAATGGGATGTCTTGCCATGTGTCGTGTATTTGGAGCTATGCTTAGTGGAAGGTCACCCCACCTTAAGAGGCAAGTAAACATTGCATTCTTATTTTCATTATTAATATTCAATGGGTCTCTTTGAGGTTTCTATCTTACTGTCTCATCTTCTTAGTTAATTTGCAATTGTATTCTTTGTATACTTGGTTGCATTTCATTGTTCAAGGGTTAACGAACACCACAAGTGGTATTAGAGATCTTTCTTGAGCCAACACACCTCCGAATTTTAGTATATTTTTTGCTTTTTAGACTAGAGATGTGTTCCATATTTAAATGACAAGTGATTTGTCATTAGGTGGATCAAATCCTAACCTCTGCAGTATGCTAGTGAAAGTTTTTCTCCCAAGGGGACGTTTCATATTTTGTCACCGTAGTGATATTTTGTCTTTTTTGGTCCCATGATTCGAACTCGCAACATGGCCCACTCTTAAAACCAACAACAAGACACACCAAATCGGGGCCAATCCTCTCAGATCACATCGCTAGAAGAAATAGTAACCACCCTTGCAACAACATTTCTATAGGTGCAAGAAGTAGTGACACAACAAACCAACCTCTTGACAGTAGAAGCAACATATGTGGGTCTTCATGTAAGTGATCCACACATTGAACCAACCAAAGAGGAATTCACACCCTCGAAAGTAAAAGACACACCCATGTTTCAGAATAACCACCAGAACACATTCCAAGATGACAATTTAGGGCTCTGTTTTCCAAAGGTGGACATGAACAAATTTAATGGGTCAGATCCTTCAGGGTGGGCTACCCAATTGGAACACTATTTCTCTCTCCATGGAATTATTGATGCCCTAAACAAACTACATGTGGGGGTCTTATATTTGGATTTTGAACATTGGTAGTAGTGGAAATGTTATAAGAAGGATTATAAAGGATACAATGCATGGACCTAGTTTGTGCAAATACTTTCTGCTTGTTTTGAGCATGACACTCACCATTTGGGATGCATGACAAAATTAAGCCAAACAAGTACAGTTATGGAACATATCACAACATTTGAGCAATTGGTTATCCACACAAAGGGTCAATCAAATTTATTTTTTAAAGAATGTTTCATCAGTGGTATCAAGGATGAAATTAAAGCACATGTTATGATTTAGTGCCCACAAACATGGTTGTAAGCTTATGATAGATCCAAATAAGTTGAGATAGTGATCAATGCACAACACATGAGACATTTATTCAACACTCTCCCTAACCCCCCGATGGAAACTATTCCCAGTCCCTCTAGCTCATAATTGGTCTACATCCACAAGTTATCTCCAGAAGAGATGGTAGAACAACAACACCTCCATCTTTGTTATAATTATGACGAATGTTATTTCAAAGAGAACAAATGTAAACGACATAAATTATTTCAAATGTATGTGTATCCACATAACTACTCAGAGGACATTCCAATGGACTCTACACCTAAACAAGATTTGGAAGACACCACCCCCTCCATGGAAGAGGAAGCCCCCTTGCAGGATCCTCTTGAGGAACCCCATATTTCTCGATCCATGCCCTCTATGGTTTCTCAATGCCACAAACCTTGAAATTAATTGGCTGCATAAAGCATCCGAAAGTGATTGTGTTGATTGAAATAAGTAGAACACACAATTTTATCCATAGGAGAGTGGCACAAGACACCCAATGTTATGTACGCCCCATCTCTAATTTTCAAATTATGATTGCTAATGGTGGTACGATAAAATGTGGGGGAAGATGTGAAAATGTGAAACTACAAATGAGAAAGTATCATCTCAAAACTTATATGTTTTCCAATTAAATATATGGTTGTGATATAGTTCTTGGGGTATAATGGCTACACACTTTGGGACCAGTCAACATCGATTTCAAGGAATTGTGCATGTGCTTCACATGGGAAGGGAAGAAACATACCCTCAAGGGGATTACCTCTAGTTCCCTTGATATTATAACCTCTCATGGTATGAGAAGTTGTTGAAGAAAGGCCTCTGGAGTGTTATTGCACAATTCAATTCCATACAAGTGATTGGCACCACACCACCAAAAATTCACCCAAATTTGCAATTAGTTCTCTTTAAGCATCACATCTTTGAATTGCTTCAAGTTTTACCACCTTCACATGGGGAACATGACCATGGTATTCCTCTTATTCCAGATGGTCAATCACCCAATGTGTGTCCTTATAGGCACCCTTTTGCATAGAAAAATGAAATTGAAAAAATCATTTAGGAATTGTTGGAGGCAAGAGTCATGTGTCCCATCACTAGCCCTTGTTCATCACCGATGGTTATGGTATTAAAGAAGAAATGTACTTGGTGCACGTGTCCTAATTTTTTATCTCTCAATAAGTTGATGATCAAGGATAAATTTTCTATTTCAATTATTGATGACCTCTTGGATGAACTCCATGGAGCCCAGTTATTCACAAAATTAGACGTCCACTAAGGCTACCACCAAATTAGGATGAAAGAGGCAAACACTCATAATATATATTTTCATACATATGAAGGTCATTATGAGTTTTTAGCGATGCCTTTTGGCCTTTGCAATTCTCCATAAACCTTTTAGAGCCTCAAGAACAAGATCTATAGGCCCTTCCTTCACAATTTTGTGCTAGTATTCTTTGATGATATTTTGATCTAAAATAAGACATGGGAATCCCACATCAAGCACATTGATAGAGCCTTGCAACTCCTACATGACCACCAACTATTTTTAAAACACTTCAAATGTTCTTTTGGGGTTTCAGAGGTTGAATGTTTGAGTCGCATTGTCATCCATGAGGGAGTACGAGTTGATCCAAAGAAGGTTGCAGCTATGAAATATTGGCCATGTCCCAAAACCTTGAAGAGATTGAGAGGATTCTTTGGCCTTATAGGTTACTACATGAAGTTTGTCAAAAATTATGGAAAATTTGCATCTCCCTTAACCTGTCTACTCAAGAAGAATGCCTTTGTTTGTAATGACACCATGGAACAAGCCTTCTCAGCTTTAAAAGATGTCATGTGCACAACTCCAGTCTTAGTAGTGTTGTATTTTACTAATACATTTGTCCTGGAATGCCATGCCTCTAGCCGAGGTCTTGGCATAGTATTGATGCAAGAAGGGTGCACCTTAGCATTCACTAGTAAATAATTATGTGAGCACAACTTGGGTAAATCTGCATATAAAGAAATGATGGCCATCATACATGTCATAGAGACTTGGCACCTATACCTCCTCAAGTGATGTTTCCAAATCAAGGCTGGCCATCACGGTCTAAAGTAATTTCTTGAACAATGATTATCCTCACCAGAGCAACATAAGTGGGCCACCAAGCTACTAGGGTATGACTATGAGATTATCTATAAGAAAGTTAAAGAAAATGTGGTTGTTGATACCTTATCTCAACAATTTGAGGATGATGGATCCATGTTTTCCTTATCTTTACTAATTCTAGGTTGGTTGGAGGATGCCCATATTGTCACAAATTAAAGTACCCATCAAATCATCCAAATATTTCAGGATGATCCCAACCCTCCTAAGGGGTATACATGGTAGTCTAATACATTGCAATATAAAGGATGAATGGTTATGGTAAATAATTCATCCTTAAAACAAATAATATTAGAGGAATTTCATTCTTCACCTATAGCTGGTCACTCTAGATTTCTTAAAACATATGAACAAACTAATTGCTCAATCTTCTAGGAGGTAATGAAAAATGATATTCATGATTTTGTGGCCACATGTGACACATTCCAAAGACACTAAGAAGAGTCAGTAAAGACACTAGGGGTGTTGCAACCGCTTCCAATCCCAACACATATTTTGGTAGACATCAACATGTATTTTATTGTGGGACTTCCAAGGGAGGACAACAAATTTGTAATCATGGTGGTAGTTTATCGTCTATCCAAGTATGTTTGTTTTTATTCCCTAACCATCGATTTACCCCCCTCTTAGTTTCCCAAGTCTTTCTTGAAAAAAAAATTTAAGCTACATGGCATGCCCACTTCCATTGTATCAAATCGAGACCCTAGTTTTACTAGCAAATTTTGGCAGGAACTATGTAAACTGCAATGTACCTAGCTAAAGATGAGCATAACATATCACCCTCAAACAAATGGTTAAACTGGAATAGTCAACAAGTGCCTTGAAACCTATTTACAATGCTTCGCCTATGAAAATCTGCACCAATGGGTACAATGGCTTCCACTTGCAGAATGGTGGTACAATACCTCTCATCATGGAGCTACCAAAATGACCCCATTTAAGGCAATTTATGGACAAAACCCCTTATCAATCACTTCATACTTACTAGGAACTTCAAAGGTTCAAGCAGTGGATCATACACTCCATACTAAGGAAGTCATTCTCTGCATACTAAAGGACAACTTGGTTATGGCCCAAAACCTAATGAAGCAATAAGTAGACCAACATCGCTTAGAATGGTCCTTTGCAACAAGGGATATGGTGTTTCTCAAACTTCAACCATATAAAAAAAGATCATTAAAAGACAAAACACCTCAAAAATTATCACCCAAGTTCTATGGACCATATGAAATCCTTCAGCACATTGGACAAGTGCCGTAGAAGCTGGTTCTTCCAGCCCAATTTAAGATTCACCTAATATTTCATGTGTCTTATTTAAAAAAGGTAGCAGGATCAAAGTGCAAGGTGAAAACAAGACTACCAAAACTTGATGAAGAAGGCTCCATATAGATTCAATAGATAACAATTTTAGATACCAAAGAGCATCAATTATGTCAGTGCAGAATCCATGAAGTATTGATCTAGTGGAAAGACATGCCACGTTAAGATGTAACATGGGAAACAACCTTGATTTTGTAGCAATTTCCTCATCTCCAGCCTTGATGACAATGTTGTTTTTGAAGGAGGAGGGGGGTATGTTAGGGTCCTACCCTAACCTCCCTACTTTTGGAGACATAGTAGTTAGTTATTTATTGTATGCAACCATACTCTTTGAATAAGACCAGCGTAATAGTTAGTTACCCTAACCTCCCTACTTTGGTTGGGCGACATAGTAGTTAGTTGGTTATTGTATGCGACCATACTCTTTGAATAAGGCCAATGGATAGTAATAGTAATTTATTCATTTTAAATAGGGTCCACTTTATAAGGCCCACTAGGTAGTTCATACCCATTTATGACAGGACCACAAGTAGTTAGGGTTTTTGTTATCTAAAAGTTATTTAAAGAGATAGGAGTGAATAAAATGTCTCATATTTTGTTGTTTATTTGGAGCTCTGCTCAATGGAAGGTTTCCCCACCTTAAGAGGCAAGTGAACACTTCATTCTTCTTTTCATTATTAATATTCAAGGGTATCTTTGCAATTTATATCTTATTGTCTCTCGATCTTGGTTAATTTGTAATTAGACTCTCTGTATACCTGGTTGCATTTCATTGTTCAAGGGTTAAGGAAAAACACACCTACATATTGAAATTATCCAAGTATGAGGAAGAATTTGGCATCGAGGAGGCATCTGAGAGGTCTGAATACATTGGAACTGGAAACAATCCAAACCATGAGAAGGAAAGAAGATGTAGGGTTTTAAGTGACCTCGAATGGCCTTCAAATAGGAAATAGATTATCCCTAGAAAACAAGCACTAGATAGGTCAAAGAACCTAACCAAGGCATGGTCAGCTACAACAAGGACAACAAGGTATTTCCAGGTAATAATCATCGACCTCACTCTATGAATAAAAATATTTCCTCGAAATTTTTTATTTTTGAGTTATGGAGAAATGAGGTTGGATCCAAAAAACTAAAATCCTTGAGTGATTTTCTACCTTGTTTGTACAGTATAAAAAAAAAACCAATCCACCGCCTCGCATACCTATTCCTAGAATTGTAGAGGGTGTGGATGCTCTGAAAGGTTCCACTATAAAGCCTAATTTGAACTAATATTTTGATGGAAAGGGTACACGAGACTCTAGTCCCTTGGAATCGATGAAGTACAATTTAATACCTAGAAGAAAAGACACACTTGATTTTCCAGAGAAAGTGGCAGGGTTTTAGTATTTTTTTAAGAGAAAATTCTGAAACCCAATCAAAGGGGAAGGAAAGATTTCATGTCTACGACCTAAAAACAAGCATCCTCAAAAATTCAGGTGTGGGAAACAACTATCCTTAATTGGGGATCTTATATAAAATGCCCCTTTCAAGGGTTCCAAATTATTTTTATGACCCTCAATTGTAGAGGGATGGACAATCCCTCAAAGAAGTTGGTTGTAAAGAGATTACTTGACAATATTAAACCTTCTATTATTATGTTGCATGAGATAATGACATATGGGGATAAAATCATTCAGAAACTCTCTAAACTACTTAGGAATTGGGGCTTTTGTTTTATTGATGCCATTGGGAGATCAGGTGGGAATGTGAATGGATGGAATAAATGTTCCTTTACTCTCACAAATTCTTGGGCCTTTCTTGTAGGAATAAGGACCTCATTTTTCTCTTTGGACTTGGGGAAAGATATCATAGTGTTGAATGTTTATGGCTCTTATATGGACATGATGCATTGTTGGGATAGATTTTTCAAAATAGATAGTGTTCAAAGCGAATTGGTTTTGATGGGGGGGACTTGAATTTCATCTTAGGAGAAAAAACATTCTAGGGCCCAACTACTCAACTAGACCCTCTCTCTAGATATTTTATTAGAAAATCAGAAGAAACTAGTCTTTTGGATATTGAACATTCCAAGCTATCTCCCACTTGGAGTAATAAGAGAGCGAGGGAAGCCAGAATTTATATGAGACTCAACATATTTTTCATTTTTTAAGTTGTCCTAGAGGAAGCCATTAGGAACAAACAATGGGTTACCATTGGAGGGGACTCTGACCATAATCATGTGGTGTTAGAAGTGGCCCCTCCAATAGAGAAACTTACCACTCCCTTTAAACTAAATCTAGAGTGAATGTAGATGGAGAATTTTGTGGGGAAAATCAAAGAGAATCTGCTCCAGTTCAATTCTATCAAAATTTAAAAGAGGCAAAAAAGGTAGATATTAATTGGGAAAGGGACAAAAATCTAAAATATGATAGGGTTCTTCGAGAATTAGAGGAAGCCTTGGAGTAGCGAAGGTTTTGGATTTATGAATGAGGAACATAAATTGGAAGTAAATGTACTAGAAGATAAAAGGAGGCACATTCTTTTGGAAAAAGAAAGGAATTGAGACACAAGAGCATCACATTATCGCTACAGGTTGGGGGTGAGAATACTAAATTCTTTCATAGGTATACCAAGTGTAAAAATAATATAAAACTTTCAAGAAAATTGATAAGGAAGATGGTACCTGGGCTAGAAATTTCAAGGACATGGCTTTTGAAGGAGTACAATAGTTTTCCTCCCTTTTCTAGGAAGACACACATGCTACAATAGCATACGTGATTAGGTTTTCAAACTCCTTCCCTAGATTTGTCAATGAGGAGGATAATCAGGCCCTGATAAAGGAGGTTGGGAAAGAAGAATTGTATCAAACTTTGCAGATATTTCAAAAGGACAAAAGTCCTAGGCCTAATGGACTACCAGTGGAATTATTTCTGGGCTACTATGATTTTATAGAGGAATATTTACTAAAAGTGGTGGAGACAATGAGTCAAGCGAAAATGTTGGGAGCCTTGAATACAACATTCCTAACATTGATTCCAAAATAAGTTAATCCTACAACCTTTGAGAAGTTTAGACCCATCTCATTATGCAATTTCATATACAAAATTATCTCAAAGGTAGTAATTGCTAGGAGATTGAAAAGTGTTCTCTCAAATAAAATCTATGGAGAACAATTTGGATTCTTAGAGGGAAGGAAAATTCATGAGGCAATTGGGGTTGCCCAAGAATTCTTACATTCAATCAAATTCCAAAATCAAATATCTATGGTGATGAAAGTGGACTTGTCCAAATCTTATGTCAGAGTAAGTTGGCTTTACATTAGACTATCCTTTTAGGATTTTGTCATAAGTTTGTTGTCTGGATAATGAGTTGCATTTCCTTGTAATATTTTGTTGTATTGTTAAATGGAGTAGAAACCCCTATCTTTAGATCAAGGAGGGGACTCGGACAAGGATGTCCCATATCCCCCCTTCTCTTTCTTTTAATAGTTGAAAGACCAAGTAGGTTACCTAAAGAAGCAGAAGGAAATGGTAGTATAAAAGGGGTTCATGTTGGGGTATCATGCAATATCACACATCTATTATTCGTAGATGATATTTTGATATTTTTTTAAGGCAACAAAAGAGTCATCGAGAAATTCAAGGGCATCATGGACCTATTATGCAAAAAACTAGGATGGTTATTAATATGGAAAAATCTATGATGACCTTATGGGGGATATCGAAGCAAGAAAAAAACATTATTTCTCAACTTTTCCCCTATCAGATGACTAATCTACATAGTCTGAAGTATATGTGTTTCTTTTTTAATCCTAATCAATATTAAAATGTGATTGGCAATGGCTAATGGCTAATTTAGTAGAGAAGAAAATAAACACCCAGTACAAAAGATGGTTGTCCAAGGGAGGCCAATTGATTTTGGTAAAAGCAGTTACGAAAGTGATTCCAGTCTACTAGATATCGCTTTCTTGGGTACCAAAAGGTATTTCTGGAAACCATTAGGAAACTTTGCTATAATTTTATTTGGTCTGGATACCAAAAAAATAAAGGACTAGTGTTGGCCTCTTGGAAAAAATTGGCATTACCAAAATCCATTGGAAGATTGGTCCTCAAAAATCCCTTTCTCTTTTCAAAGGCCCCTGCTGCAAAAAATGTATAGAGGCTAATTCAAGGAATAGGTTTGTGAGTTCAAGGAATAAGAGACAAATACATAGCCCCTAATTTAGTGGAGGATTAAAAATAAAGTTCCCAACTTAAAGAGAAATTTGACCTCAAAACAAGAACTTGGCCCAAAAATATCATATTTTTGGATAAAAAACACCAAAATCAACCCCCAAATTAAAAAGTGGTGCTATCGGTAACACCATTTTTTTGGGAGGTGCTTAAAATTGCAACTTGTTTGAAATCTCACCCTTGACATTGCGAACATAACCTTGAAATTGACCCTTGAATCGAGAAGTGATGCTACCAATAACACCACTTTCTTTTTGGAGTTAAAACTATGACCTAATTGAAATTGTGGCATTGACCATTAACACCTCCATAAATAAAACTCTGAAAATGGACTCCTAAATCTAGAAGTCTTATTACTTGATAATTTATTTATTAACTAATTTTAATTTTTTTATAATTTACATTAGAAAAATAATTAAATTGGAAAAAAAAAAACACCCAAAAAAAACTTTTAAAATAAAGAAAAAAAAAACAATTTTAAGAGATATATTATTCCATATATACTATTTAGTTTATTTTATATTTACAAATTATATGGAATAAAGTATATACAAATTATTCCATATATACAAAACATACAAATTATTCCATATATACTATATACTTTGTTATATATACTATATATATTTTTATAAAATATCTAACTATCATTATTTTTTTATCATCTATATGTAATGAAAATCATATAGAAATATTATTCAAATAAATACAATAAGATTTTGGCCTTGTGAGACTTCTCATATATTATTTTCACTACAAGCAAATTATTTTATACGTACTCTATTATATAACATACACAACTACCATTATCTTACATAATTTATCTTTCATAAATTATATACACAACTACCATTATCTTACATAATTTATGAGGAATGAAATAGAGTAATGTGAAATTTGTAAAATGAATTAAAGATAAATTTCATATGCATTTAGGTAAGGTGAAATTTGTAAAGAAAATA
Organism: Picea engelmannii; assembly: GCA_009831015.1. Classification (NCBI taxonomy): domain Eukaryota; kingdom Viridiplantae; phylum Streptophyta; class Pinopsida; order Pinales; family Pinaceae; genus Picea; species Picea engelmannii. The sequence goes on along the minus strand of ML828124.1, from coordinate 49,581 downwards.
AAAATGAATTTGATTAAATTCTTGAAACGGTGAGTTAAGCTATTAGTGACGTGACTGGGAATATAGCTTTTACGATGGCTTGACTTTTTTTTATTAATTTGAATATTTTGAAAATATATAAAACTATTTTGAATTTTTATAAATGGTTGTTGTTTTTTATTGGGAGAGTATAATGATTTGACTAAATACTTCTGCTTTGTGAACTATTTGTTACAATAAAACAAACATATAATATAAAAGTGATCCATAAAAATGAAAATATCTTCCACACACTTCATATTAATTCTTGTGTAAAACTTACTACATATAAATAGACATTAACATTAATATTTCAATAAATATAATTATATATATATATATATATATATATATATATATATATATATATATATAATTCTTCAAATTCAGGTGTTACTATTTACTCAAGCATTTTCATAATCATTAATAAACCAGCACATATTAAATCTACCCCAACTGTTATAAAACTTTAAGTTGGCTTCATGAAACCTAAACCTTTTTTTTTACATGTCTACAATACAATATTTCAATTGAGGCGAACTTTTATTCCAATATCTAAAATGAAATTAGCAAAAGTTCATTGTGGTGCTCTATCAATTGACATGTAAGTGGTAAACACAAATGTAATAGAACTAGAATAAAATTACATGTAAGTGGTAAACACAAATGTAATAGAACTAGAATGAAATTACATGTAAATGGTAAACACAAATGTAATACAAATGTAATAGAACTAGAATGAAATTAATTAATAAACATTTGTAACATTGTAAGTAAAAATCCTTATTATATGACATGGAAGTGACATGGAACTGGTATGTAATTTTATTATTATTAAAAAAAAAATCTACTTGAAGTTTGCTTCAAATCAAACTCTCTTTCATGCAAAGATATCACAATTAATCATATAAACCCAGGGTTATATTATATACTATAGAATGTCTACTTGATAATGGACTATGAATAAGAATTAAAGAGAAATTTTAAAATATCATAATTACATAGATAATAATTAACATATCTAAGGGATTATATTATATACTATAGAATGTCTACTTGATAATGGACTATGAATAGGAATTAAAGAGAAATTTTAAAATATCATAATTACATAGATAATAATTAACATATCTAAGGGATTTTAAATGAATAAATGGAAGAAATGAATAAAATATTTACAAAATGAAATTTGCAAGAAATTAAACACATTAAATATCAAAAATATCAAATAAAAAATGTAGGATTAAAAAATATCATAATTACATAGATAATAATTAACATATGTAAGGGATTTTAAATGAATAGATGGAAGAAATGAATAAAATATTTACAAGATGAAATTTGCAAAAAATTAAAGACATTAAATATCAAAAATATCAAATAAAAAATGTTTAAGTAAAAACTGGAAGATCAATGAAATTGGTGAATAATATTTTTAAGTTTATAGAACCCAATTCTCAACTGACTTTGTGTTTGTTTCACTCTATGGATTAAGCCATATCAAAATTATTGGTTTTAGGAAGGTCTTTGATCTCAAGATTATATAGAGTAGAATGATTATTGGTTTCTAAACCTGCAAGCTTGTATTGTTGTATTATTAATTATTGAATTTCAAAGAAAACATGTTTTATTCTTGTTTTCAAAAGAATCAATAGTATTAATAATTCCTTAACAAGAATAGTATTTTTAAACATATTTTTTAGTATTTTCTTTTATTGTTACCTTATTTAAAATTATTATTTCAAAAATTTTAAATTATGTTTATTGTTTTCAACTTGAACTGGATATAATCATGTCTAGATTATCTACAACTTTCACTTAGTTTATTTACATTTTTATTAAATTAAATTGTGAAAACAATTTATAATTTTTGGTTTTTATTTATAGATTAATTAGACAAAACATACATAATACTATACATTTGTATTGTATTAAATTAAGTTGTGAAAATAATTTATAGTTTTTTATTTTTATTTATAGATTAATTAGACAAAACATACATAATACTAGCACAAGGACTAGATGATTTGCAGATATTGCCCTTTTTTATGAAAATTTCATTCCATGTTTAAGATAATTCCATTTAAATTTTTCACATATTTTATTTTGATTTCAAATTTGGCTTCAAAAGCATAATCCAAACGAGTGGTGTGTATGCTTTCATGGATAAAGGAATCCCTATCCAGATATAAGTTATTATTAAATGTCAAGTGCAAAATCCATATAGAAGGCTTTGAAATCCTAGATCAAATTCTGGCTCTAATGGATTTCAACAAAACCAATTGTGGCACAGCATGGAATCTGTTAATAAACCAAAGTTTTCTTTTAACAAAAAACTGTCTCTAAATCTACAGTCATTGCCAAGTTGTTCCCATTGAATCATGTATTAAAATTCTTAAGATGTTCAAAATATTAGCATGATTCCATAGATTTTCCGAGCAAAGGAATACACAGCTCTCATTTCCAACCAAAGACCAGATGCAAATAAGTTGGTATAAGCAATATGATTTTGTTGACAGCGGCGCTTCAAATACTTGCCTGTTTCCCAAAAATCAATGATGCTATAATGTATACCCTTTGTAAATAGAAATAATTTTCAGTGTTACTTACAATTTCTTATCTTTATCATTAGACAAGGATGAACTACAAACATTACTGGGAGACACCATGCCCGGAATCTTGTAGACTAATCTAATCATCGGGGATGTTTCAGATCCTTTATCTCCAGCCCACTGAAGTTGCCACACCCACCCAGCTGTAGAGTACTTTGTAAACCACTGGAGCTTGCAGAGAAACAAACATGCATCTGGCTATGCAAAATAAACGTCCTGGATCAAAAATAAAAGCTTCGATGAAGCTCTATAGAATTGTGCATCTACATCTGCTCTCGTTGTGAGGATCTGCAGGCCTTTCTGTTTAAGAAAAACATAGGAACCAATCAGCGTCAGACTAAACAAACGGTGCAGTTTACATAAAGTTTGGTGATACCAGACTAAATTTTCCATTTAGACAGAAGATAAAATATCTTCAAAATCTTTAATCCATTCAAAACACTGAGACATTTTAAATCTTTGGTGTTCTGATTTGCTGAGACAAATATCATTGTTTAGAATTCCTCAAAATTATTTAAACATTTAAAAAACACCAAAGGGGACTGCATTCACTATTTGGGGTGGTTTACAGTTGCTGTTCCTTTCCACAAATGCTTCCTTATATGTATGGTATTGCAGCAGATATGCTAGGATATGTCCTCAAAGCTGCCTAAGGCATTCTTTTCCTAGATGTTGGACTGTTACTCAATGTTCATTTTGTACATGATTCTGCTCTTGCCCCAGAACTCAATCAAAGCTTTGTTAATGAAACTGTGTGGTGTCTGCACATTGTTGCTAGAGCAACATTAGCAACGGTGAGTATGGAGAAGACGGAAGCTCTTATTATTACGCAAAGAAGATTTTCCAAATTGGCTTGTCAAACAGTGGAAGATTATTCATCCAAGTTAGATTATAAGATACTTGGGAATGCTTTTTGGCATCGATGTGTCTCTAAAAGGCTCATGGGATTGGGTCTCAAATAGCGTTGAGATGGTTTACCCTGTTGGCAAATTCAGTTAACGGACAGCGATTGGCAAATTCAGTTAACAGACAGCGAATGCTTGTCATTGATGGCAACGGTGAAGATGACAGGCAAACAGAAGACAAGTTCAGAGAGGTGAATGATAGAAAGCAGTAAATTATCGAAGGCAGCGAATGAGCAAAAGTTTGAGAAGAAGAATCTATGATCGTTGAAGAGGGAGACAGATCTCAGCCGTCAGATCCGAGCGCAGGGTCTGACCACCGTTGGATCGAGGAGAATCTGCACGGTCTTTAAAGTGCAAGGAGAAGTGGGCGCAATCACAATATGCAAAATCGCGATGAAATCTGAGCCGTCAGATCAAGCTTTGATCTGGACCGTTAATTCCAGTCAGTATCGGGGATCGGGACTTTGAAGTGACAAGAACACTTGACATCAAGAACCCCGATTTCGCGATATGCGATATCGCGATTCAATCGCAGCCATTGAATCGAGAATGAGATTTGGACCGTTGATCCCCTGCATGGAATATCGGGGATTGGGACTTTGAAATGACAAAATCACTTGACCTCAAGAACCCCGATTTCACGATATGCGATGTCGCGATGCAATCGCAGCCATTGAATCGAGAATGAATCTAGACCGTTGATTATGGCTCGTACGGAGTTTCGGGGATCGCGACTTGGAGAGGCAAAGAAACCAATGCATCAAGAACTCCGATTTCGCGATATGCGAAATCGCGATTGAATCTGAACCGTCAGACCAAGAAGTGATCTAGACCGTCGACCCAACTCACGACAACAGACCACGTCGGCTAGGGACACGTGGCACAATCAGGTAATGACAAGTGTCAAATTGATTTAATATTTCAGGCACATGTAAGTCATGAATCAGAGTGACACATGGCAATATTCAACACGTGTCAATTCACGTGTGACGTCAGCAGATGGACACCATATCGGAGTTTCGAGGATCGCAAGTTGGACATGTCAAAGATTATTAACATCAAAAATCCTGATATCGCGATATGTGAAATCACGACGTAACTGCGACCGTCAGATCAAGATCAGATTTGGACCGTTGATGTAACTCCTTATCGAAGTTTCGCAAATCGCGACATGGAGTGACAAAAACACTGCAACAAGAAATGCGAAATCGCGATATGCGATATGGCGATTCAATCACAGCCGTTAAATCAAGTCTGGATCTAGGTCGTTGATGTAACTCCATCTCGGAGTCTCAGCTATCGTGACTTGGAGTGATGAGACCCTTCATCACAGGAACTGCGAGATGCGAATTCACGAAGAGATCTGGACCGTCAATACACCAAGATTCTGGACCGTTGATCCAGCTCCATCTCGGAGCTTTGCCTATCGTGACTTGGAGTGATGAGACCCTTCATCACAGGAACTGCGAGATACGAATTCACGAAGAGATCTGGACCGTCAATACACCAAGATTCTGGACCGTTGATCCAGCTCCATCTCGGAGCTTCGCCTATCGTGACTTGGAGTAATGAGACCCTTCATCACAGGAACTGCGAGATGCGAATTCACGAAGAGATTTGGACCGTCAATACACCAAGATTCTGGACCGTTGATCCAGCTCCATCTCAGAGCTTCGCCTATCGCGACTTGGAGTGACGAGAACCTCCAACTAAGGAACAACGAGATGCGAGATCCCGAAAAGATCTGGACCGTTGATTCATCGAGATCATGGACCGTCGATCAGGGTCGATGAAGATCATAGAAAAACGGACTCATGATTGCAAATCAGTTAGCGTTTCAGTTGGCGTTTCAGTTGCTTAGACAGTTGTTGACATTTTGCCTAAGGAGTTGGGAAGTTGAACCGTCGTGTTCGTGTGTATAAAAGAAGATGAAATAGACTGTGTCGAGTTAGTCGTTCAGTAAGTGAAAAAGAATGAAACTGGAAGAATAGAGAAGAAAAGGATGCGCAGAAGGAGATTGAGGATATGTGGAGTATGAGATGAAATGCATAACAGAATAACAGAACGAATTGAAGAAGAGAAGAATGACAGCACGAGTTGATGCAGAGCATACCTGCTAAACAGGTAGAGGAAGAGAAGAGCAACAGAACAGCGTGCAGAAGACCAGATTTACAGAACAAAGAAAGATGGGTAAGAACTGTTTTATTTGTAAAGTTGAATGTTTAATTAACCATTGATATTTTAGGGAGGTTGGGAGGTGCTCGGGAGGACTGTTGTCCTCAGAGGTTCAAGTGGGAGCTTGAACACAGGAAGTTGTTGCTTCCATCTGGTTGCAACAAGAGAAACAAGGGTGGCAGGATGGTGCTAGGGAGAACAAGTGTTCTCTATTATACAGGTTGGAGCCTGTGTAACTGGAAGTTGGTGCTTCCATCCAGTTGGTGCTGGAACATTCAGGAAGTTGGTGCTTCCATCCAGTTGGTGCTGGAATATTCAGGGAGTTGGTGCTTCCTTCTAGTGGGTGCTAGAAAAACCAGAGAGTTGGTGCTCTCAAACAAGTTGCAGCTTGTAAAACAGAGGTAGCAGCTTCACATTGAGTTGGTGTTCAATTGTAAATGATGTACAGAACTGAAAAAGACTGCCTATCATTTCGAAGAAGAAGAGGTTTTCTCCCTTTATGGGTTTCCTCGTGAAAATCTGTCTCTGTGTGTACTTTATGTGTGACTGATGG
>ML828124.1:9333-28986 GCA_009831015.1 Picea engelmannii | reverse complement strand
AACTATGTAGGAGGACAGCAAAGAACGTGGGTAAAGTGGTTACATTTAGAAGAACATTGCTACAACACCACCTTCCACGTGTCCATTGGTATGACACCCTTCCGAGCATTGTACGGATATGATGCTCCCACTTTGGTAGACTTGGTCTTCGGGGAAAGCAGAGCTCCAAAGGCCAAGGATTGGATCATAGAGAGTCAGGAGATTCTCAAGTTGTTGAAAGAGAACCTGCAAACGACGCAAAACCGACAGAAGATAAGTGCGGATAGGCACAGGATAGAGCGCAACTTTGAGGTTGGAGATTTAGTTTTCTTAAGACTTCAACCCTATAGACAGTCATCTCTTAAAAAGAGTGGGGTCGAGAAGCTCAAGCCCAGATTTTATGGTCCTTACAAGATCATGCTTCGAGTAGGCAAAGTCGCTTACGAGCTAGAGCTTCCAGAGGGGAGGAAGATTCATAACGTGTTCCATGTGTCTTGCCTCAAAAAGGCAGTGGGACAATTCATTAGAACATCAGAGGAGCTTCCCCCGTTGGATGAGAAGGGACAATTGGAGTTAGTTCCGAAGGAGGTTTTGGAGTTCCGGGAGCGGAAACTGAGGAGCAGAGTCATCAGAGAGTGTTTGATCAGATGGAGAGGGCTTTCAGTAGAGGACGCTACTTGGGAGAGCGAGCAGGTGTTGTAGCACCCTGAACTGGTATTGCTTGAGGACAAGCAATTTCGGGAAGGGAGGACTGTAATGTCTCTTTCCAAATAGGAGCTCCAAAGAGGAGGCTTAATGGTCTAAACCGCCCCGTTAGACTATAGCCAGGGCCAGAAAGGGGTAAACAGGGTCACTAGAGGTCACTTCAGTCACCGGTGTTATATTCGAAAAGTGACATTGAGCTAAAAAGGGTAAAAAGCGCTTTTAAGTCAGTATGAGCTAAAAATAGAAGTCAACAATGAATTAGGGTTTCAACAGTGATTTAGGGTTTTCGAAAGTCAACAGTGAATTAGGGTTTCAGCAGTGATTTAGGGTTTTGGAAAGCTATAAAGGAAGGGTCAAGGACCTAATTCATGATTATGCAGATTATGACTTGTCATTAAGGAGAAGGGGCGCATCTTAGGAGAGACAGTTCAGTGGATTCCAGGAGGAAGACACCAGCTGGTTGATTTCAGTGTTCAGAGACACACCCTAGTCACCAGGAAGATCATTCAGGTCTTCCATCATTCTTCAACAGAAGTTACACAGTGTTCAGCAGCGAGGGCACATTCATCCAGAGTGAGGGCGCAACTTTTGATAGGGTTTTTAGTCGACTTATCCCATCCAGGGAGAATTCTGAGATTTCCCTCTGACCCATTTGAGAGAAAGGCAAGGCGTATCTTTTGCCTAGTTCCTCATCAGATTCTGACGGAGGAATCAACTGGGGTGGATTTTCCAAACTTGGACGTGCAGCACTTTTGGCGGATACATTTGGGGTTCCAGAGCGAGCATCAGGTCATATTCAGAGAAACCCTTCCGACCCATTTCCCAGTAGACCAAGGCGGTCATTTTGAGACACATCTCGTCCGATTCCGACTGTGGAATCACTAGGATTCATTTTTCCAGAGAAAGAGGGGCGCATTCCCCCAGGGGGATCCATCCGGGGTCCAAACTCACCAGCAGAAGGCTCTGACAGTTACCAGCACTGAGGACTAGAGCAGGGCGCATCATTTGGGACAATTTCCAGGCCATTCCGAGAAGTATAGCTCCCAGGGTGAACTTTCCAGACTTCCAGCAGTTACCGTCAAAGCTGCCATAGTCCCAGCGCATCCATTGATTCCTCAGTGCTCCCATATTCCGAGTATTATCTTTTAGTTGCTTATTTGTATTCCAGGTAAGATCCTTTGTCTGTTGATCTAGTCGAGTATTGTCAGTTTATTCAGCCACATTCGGCAATTTTGTAATCCACAGAGATATCATAATACAAACTGTGCAGTCCTTTGTCGCATTTATTATTTGTATGATCATTTATATGATGTAAACCATTGATCCTACACACATTAGCAACATTTCCTAAACTAGCCAAGGCAGGAACATTACAGTGGTATCAGAGCTTTAGTCCTACCAGCCTGTGACTAAAGACGATGAGTGCAGCAGAAGACCCAGAGGGTCATGAACACGTAGGTGACGAATATGTCACAGCAGGCGCAAGGAAAGAAGGCCTAGGCCTAACTTTCCTCCTATCCCTCCCAGTTCAGAGGATGAGGAAGAGACACGTAGAGAAGCAGAGAGAAGAGTAGAGTGTGAGGCCGAGCTCGAAGCAGAGAGAAGGCTAGGTGACCGATATGAGCGACCAGAGGACAGTGGTAAGGCCTCCATGGATCCAGATGTAGCCTTCATGCAGGTTATCAGTGATATGTTAGCTAGTCAGCGGACCATGTCACAGTCCTTGGCTCAGGTAGTTGATAGATTGGCTACGACAGACATCCAAGGCACACAAGCCCCACATATAGCACAAGGGAACTCAGGAGCAGGCAGTCGACCCCAGTCACCCACTCGCACGTACACATCTGCGAGCAAGATTCCCAGGCCCTTGTTCCTCAGCTTCCAGAGGGCAACCTCGGCAGCAGCACAACCGCCGATAGCACAAAGGCCACCCACTCATGCAGTCGACATTGCAGAGTATAGGAGGGAGTATGCAGCATTGGGTCGTGATTTCCATCAGGACATGACCTTATTCGAGTACTGTGGGCTCAGACTCAGGAACCGCCCCAGAGAGCCGCAGAGGGGAGGACCACAACAGCAGCAGGGGCATAACCTTGATTTCATCCGAAAAGTTGGGAAACTCACCATCCCTTCTTTCGATGGATCGTCCAAATACACCACCAAAGCTTGGGTACAGAAGCTAGACACATACTACAAGCTCAACCAGATGACCGAGACAGAGGCCATCAGTTTCGCGACCTTACACTTGGAGGGTGAGGCACACGAATGGTGGTATCATGGACTGGTGACATTGGGTCACAGTAGCATCACCTCCTATAGGGAGTTTACAGATAGGCTCATGGACAGGTTTGACAGGAAGAATCCTGAAATACACTTCAGGGATCTAGCCCAGTTGACACAAACTAGCACAGCAGAGGCGTTCATCACAGAGTTTCAGCAGGTAGTCGTGGCAGTGACAGATATAACAAAGCCCAGGTTGATCATGTTATTCACAGAAGGACTCACAGAGCCTTTGAGAGGATGGGTGAAGGCATACAGGCCTCCCACTTTGCAGGATGCCATCCTTCGCACTCGAGATCTAGCAGACTCAGTGCCAAAAACTAAAACTTTCTCCAAACTATTTGTGCCCCAGAGGGATCGAGACAGGAAGCCATTCCAAAGAGAATGGAAGGGCAAGGAGAAGTTGGATGATGAGACTAGGCAAGAGCTTATGAGCAAGAAGCTTTGCTTCAGCTGCAGAGATCCATGGGTCCCAAGCCACAGGTGCATGGGCAAGGTAGAGATTCATTATATTGAGGTAGCAGCAGACAGCGTGGACAGTGAGGAGGAGGAGCAGGACAGTGGATCCACTAGCTCAGAAGAGGAGTCAGCTCCAGCAGAGGAGCAACCTCCCCGTAGACCACCGACACCCGCAGGAACCCATCCTCCAGTAGTCCCACAACCGCCAGAGCAGGCTAAAGGAGGAAACCAGCAAAGGGAGGAATCATAGCGACCCTTTCTGGTGTTCCCAGCTATAATACCCTCCGTATCAGAGGGATTATTCAGGGGCAACGGGCAATCGCCCTGATAGATAGTGGGGCCACCTACAACTTCATCAACGCTTCACTAGTATCGAGACGGGCACTTCAGACAGAGGAGTTTGAGGGGTTTGATGTTACGGTAGCAAATGGCCACACAGTGGCGTGTCTAAACAGAGTTCCTATCTTAGAGATGAAGTTAGGCAACTACACAGTGAAAGACACATTTTATGTGGTTGACCTATCGGACATAGATGTGGTGTTAGGAGTTTAGTGGATGATTACCTTGGGAAAAATCACCACCAACTACCAAACCTTGGAGATCGAATTCAGAGATCAAGATGGGAAGAAGGTTCTTCTAAGAGGTATGTCGACAGGAGCACCCAGGATAGTTTCAGCCAAGAGAATGGAGAGGATATTCAGACATGGGGAGGTAGCATATGCCGCATAATACTTGATCACTACTCAGAAGGATTCAAAAGGTCAACAACAGTACCATACTGAGATCAAGAATTTATTGGGACGACATCAACAAGTCTTTGAGGCAATTCCACCAGGGAGACCACTTGACAGGGGGTTTGAGCACACCATTGAGTTGTAGGAGGGGGCCAAACCTATGATCACCCCCCCCCACTATCGTCATCCTAGGAGGTTCAAGGATGAGATAGAGAAGGCAATCAAGGAATTGTTGGCAATGGGACACATCAGACCGAGCAGTAGCACATTTGCTTCTTCAGTTGTCTTAGTTCTGAAGAAGGATGGCACCATGAGGATGTGCATTGATTACCAAGCCTTGAACAAGAAAACCATCAAGAACCAGTACCCTATTCCACGCATTGACGAGTTGATGGATGAACTGCATGGGGCAGTTTTCTTCTCAAAGATTGATCTACGCTCTGGATATCATCAGATCAGCATCTGAGAATAGGACATAGAGAAGACGACATTTCGATGTCATTTTGGACACTTCGAGTTCCTGGTTATGCCATTTGGGCTAACCAATGCACACGGTACATTCCAGACTTGCATGAACCATATATTCAGGGATCAATTAAGGAAATCAGCCTTGGTTTTCTTCGACGACATCTTGATCTATAGCCGGTCATGGCAAGAGCATATGAGGCACCTGGATGAGGTATTGAGCATCATGGACGCACGGTCATTATATGCCAAAGAGTCCAAGTGCGAGTTCGGTATGACAGAGCTGCTTTACTTGGGCCACATCATCAGTGGACAGGGGGTACAGGTGCACCAAGAGAAGATCAGGGCCATTCTGGATTGGCCGACGCCCAAGAATGTGACAAAATTGAGGAGCTTCTTCGGGCTATGCAACTATTATAGGCGGTTCGTCCAGGGTTTTTCTCAGCTTGGAGCACCGCTGACAGATCTTACCAAGCAAGGGGCCTTCATATGGATCGAGAAATCACAGGAAGCCTTTGATCACATGAAGGAAGTCATGGGCACTTGTCCAATGTTGGCACTACCAGACTTCACCTTGCCATTTGTACTAGAGTGTGACACAACCGGCGAAGGGATCGGTGCAGTTTCGATGTAGGGAGGACACCACATTGTATTCGAGAGCCGGAAGCTTAGTCAGCCTGAGAGATTGTACTCCATTTATGACAAGGAAATGTTGGCAATCATGCATGCCTTGACCAAGTTCAAACAATATTTGGCGGGCAGCAAATTCGTGGTCAAGACCAATCACAACAGTTTGAAGTATTTCCTTGAGCAAAAGGACCTCAGTGAGCACCAACAGAAATGGTGACGAAGGTACAAGCATTCGACTTTGACATAGAGTATGTCAAGGGGAAGAAGAACATTGTGGCCGATGCACTATCCAGGAGACCTGCGTCATGTTCTTTGATGGAGATTTCAGCAGATTGGAAATCACACTTGTTAGTGGAATATTCCAATAACATGTTCGCTTGTGAGGTGATGGATGGGCAGATACAGGATGACCAGTATAGGGTCATTGACGATGTCATATTTTACAAGGATAGAGTCTACTTGGTGCCAGATTTAGGGCTCAAGAAGATCCTCACCGCAGTTCATGATTCACCTCTAGCAGGCCATCAGGGGTTTTTCAAAACCTATAGACAAATCAGAGAGAGGTTCTCATAGAAGGGCCTTAAACAGGACGTTATGAGACAGGTCAATAATTGTGTGACTTGCCAGCAAAACAAGTCAGAGCATGCTCTTCCAGCTGGGCTACTTCAGCCACTCCCCATTCCAGAGCAGAAATGGGAGAGTATATCTATGGACTTCATCACAGGTCTACCCAAGGTCCAGGGTAAGGACTGTATCTATGTAGAGGTCGATAGATTGACCAAGTTTGCTCACTTCTATGCCATATCGACAAAGTACAGCGCAGTTCAGGTAGCCAAGCTTTTCTTCAGGGAGGTCTTCAGACTTCATGGGTTACCGAAGAACATCATCAGTGATAGGGACAGTCGGTTCATAGGGACATTCTGGAGAGAGTTGTTTCGATTGGTGGGGACAGAGTTGACACCTAGCACCAGCTATCACCCTCAGACAGATGGGGAGACCGAGATTGTCAACAAGTGGGTTGAAGGGTATTTGAGGAACTATGTAGGAGGACAGCAGAGAACGTGGGTAAAGTGGTTACATTTAGGAGAACATTGCTACAACACCACCTTCCACATGTCCATTGGTATGACACCCTTCCGAGCATTGTACAGATATGATGCTCCCACTTTGGTAGACTTGGTCTTCGCGGAGAGCAGAGCTCCCAAGGCCAAGGATTGGATCATAGAGATTCAGGAGATTCTCAAGTTGTTGAAAGAGAACCTGCAAACGGCGCAAAACCGACAGAAGATAAGTGCGGATAGGCACAGGATAGAGCGCAGCTTTGAGGTTGGAGATTTAGTTTTCTTAAGACTCCAACCCTACAGACAGTCATCTCTTAAGAAGAGTGGGGCAAAGAAGCTCAAGCCCAGATTTTATGGTCCTTACAGGATCATGCGCCGAGTAGGCGAGATCGCTTACGAGCTAGAGCTTCCAGAGGGGAGCAAGATTCATAACGTGTTCCATGTGTCTTACCTCAAAAAGGCAGTGGGACAATTCATTAGCACATCAGAGGAGCTTCCCCCGTTGGATGAGGAGGGACAGTTGGAGTTAGTTCCGCAGGAGTTTTTGGAGTTCCGGGAGCGGAAATTGGGGAGCAGGGTCATCGGAGAGTGTTTGATCAGATGGAGAGGGCTTCGAGTAGAGAACGCTACTTGGGAGAGTGAGCAGGTGTTGCAGCACCCTGGACTGGTATTGCTTGAGGACACTCAATTTCGGGAAGGGAGGACTGTAATGTCCCTTTGCAAATAGGAGCTCCAGAGAGGAGGCTTAATGGTCTAAACCGCCCCGTTAGACTATAGCCAGGGCCAGAAAGGGGTAAACAGGGTCACTAGTGGTCACTTAAGTCACCGGTGTTATATTTGGAAAGTGACATCGAGCTAAAAAGGGAAAAAAGTGATTTTAAGTCAGTATGAGCTAAAAATAGAAGTCAACAGTGAATTAGGGTTTCAGCAGTGAATTAGGGTTTCAACAGTGATTTAGGGTTTTGGAAAGTCAATAGTGAATTAGTGTTTCAGGAGTGATTTAGGGTTTTGGAAAGCTATAAAGGAGGGTCAGTGACCTAATTCATCAGTATGCAGATTATGACTTGTCATTGAGGAGAAGAGGCGCATCTTAGGAGAGATAGTTCAGTGGATTGCAGGAGGAAGACACGAGTTGGTTGATTTCAGTGTTGAGAGACACACCCTAGTCACCGAGAAGATCATTCAGGTCTTCCATCATTCTTCAGCAACAGCTACACTATGTTCAGCAGCAAGGGCGCATTCATCCAAAGTGAGGGCACAGCTTCTGAGAGGGTTTTTAGTCGACTTATCCCATCCAGGGAGAATTCTGAGATTTCCCTCCGACCCATTTGAGAGGAAGGCAAGGCGCATCTTTTGCCTGGTTCCTCATCAGATTTCGACGAAGGAATCAACTGGGGCACATTTTCCAGACTTGGACGTGCGACACTTTTGTCGAAAACATTGGGGTTCAAGAGCGAGCATCAGCCCATATTCAGGGAAACCCTTCCGACCCATTTCCCAGTAGACCAAGGCGGTCATTTTGAGACACATTTCATCCTATTCCGACAGTGGAATCACTAGGACACATTTTTTCAGAGAAAGAGGGGCGCATTCCCCCAGGGGGATTCATCCGAGGTCCAAACTCAGCAGCAGAAGGCTCTGATAGTTACCAATACTGAGGACTAGAGCAGGGCGCATCATTTGGGACAGCTTCCAGGCCATTCCGAGAAGTATAGCTCCTAGGGAAAACTTTCCAAACTTCCAGCAGTTACCGTCAGAGTTGCCATAGTCCCAGCGTATCCATTGATTCCGCAGTGCTCCCATATTCCGGGTATTATCTTTTAGTTTCTTATTTGTATTCCAGCTAAGATCCTTTGTCTATTGATCTAGTCGTGTATTGTCAGTTTATTCATCCGCATTCGGCCATTTTGTAATCCATAGAGATATCACAATACAAACTGTGCAGTTCTTTGTCGCATTTATTATTTGTATGATCATTTATATGCTGTAAACCATTGATCCTACACACACATTAGCAGCGTTTCCTAAACTAGCCAAGGCAGGAACATTACATCATCTTTTATTGACTTCAACACATCGTCTACGGGTGACCCAAAACTAGAGTACCTTAGTAGTCGTTAGCCTCACTGGCAGTTATTTCGCATCCGACAAGGTTGAGCATCATTGGGCCTTGATTGGATGATCCTTGTCACTGTTCAACTTCAGAACATCTTTCACAGTGTCAGGTTGTGCTCGTACCTTAGGACCCTTTCACATTATTGGTGGTGTTCCTTCGCACTTCACAGGTGTTTACATTATTGACATCTGATGAAGTGACTTGCTCCCTTGTGTCAACATCAACACATTTACCGCAGGTAGGAATGTACATCATTGGGTGGTAGCAGGTAGCATATTTGGATGAGACCCCTTGTTGTTCAGTTTTCAGTGGGAGGATTATAATCTTGACTCAATGGCCCATTAGACAGGCTTTGGTACCACAGGTCAAATTACAGGTTGTTCTTCATCAGCTTACAAGACCTTTGTATCCTTCCACATAATTACAAGGGTACTTTTGGTACACATTCCTCAGTTCTTACAGAGCATCAATTTGATTATATGGACACAGAGATTCTTATGGTTCTCGACATCCCATAGGGGGATCTTGTCCCCTTGAGTCGCCATTGTTAACCCCTAGATTTTCACCCTTGAAATTCTTGAGGGTTAAGAGCCAACATGCAGCACTTTGGTTGGCATACTGAGATTTTCCAGGGTTTTAGCACTTATGTTGAGAAGGATGTTGTTTCACACACGAGGCAAGTACATGATCAGTACAGGGTTGCTTAGTTCAAGAGTCACAGTCTACTTGCTTTTCATGCATTTTTTGAGAGAGATCTATACATACATGATGTTGCTACTTTTTAGGAGGCACGGTTTGAGTGGGTCTCCTGACAGTTTGGGGCAATTCAAAGCATACATTATGAGTCCTTGCAGGATGATAGGCCTGATGACACTTTTTTCCGGGCAACATGTAGGAACTTGCTATTTTTTGCAAGTTGTGATTCAGGCCCCAAATTCAGATTCTGAGAGCGCAGTATTGATCCTTGAGGCATCCAAAGGCCTTTGGACCTTTTTCCGAATGATGTCACCCAGATTGCTATTTTTAGCAGGTTGTAATGATCCCAAGCCAATTTTTTTGCTTGGAAACACTAACTACCACTGAAGTGTTTGATGTGCAGGTGGCTATTGAAGTGTTCCAGTTATTTAAATGGTGTTTATACAAGATTCATCCAACACATGCAAGATCACAACATATTCAAGAAATAGAAAACACAAGCATAGATCTGACCTTTATTATAAGAAGCATGAATCAGATACAATAGAGAGAGCAGATCTGGAATAATCCTCAAATGGCCCCAATAGATAATAGATATGAGCTGCTACAAAATGCTCCCGCTAATACAAAACAAGCCTTCAAAGGCTAGATAAGAAATGAAGGTCAATACAACAGATTTGAGCCGTATGAAAGCCAACTCCTCAAGCTGAAGGATGCCACGTTCCAGTAGAAGGCTAAAACCCTCAATAAATCGACCCTAATGAAGGAAGACTCCAAATGAGCCCAAACTCTGCCAACTGATAGATCAGGGTGATAGGATCTCCCTCCTGAAGTCTCAGGCCGAAAGGCTAAGGCCAACCCCTCCAAATACTGAATCCTCTAATGAAGTTGCGCCCTCCTAGATACCTGGAACCCTAGATAACTTGGCCCTAATGAAGGAGGCCTTCAAATGCTCTGAAACTCTCCAAGAACATAGATTGAGCTATGAAAACCCCGTGGGAGAAGTTTCAGATCCAGATTCCTGGTAGATCTCCCTAGATCTGAGAAATACTGAATCACAGGACGTCCTCCTAGCCTCAAAGTCGTCCCAAACTGTAGCTGAAGATTTGATGATGATAACTCTTCAAGGAAACCCTCAAAGTGATGGTTGAACACCTGCAAGTAAAACCCAAGTGTTGGAATGCCCAACGTCTCTCCTGATCAACTGGATCGAACTCTCCTTAAGATGATGATGCGCCCTTGCTAAAAACTCCTGAACAGTATGGCCCTGTTGCTTTTTTGAATCTATTGGGGGATGTGTGATAAGTGTAGAATGGTGTGGGTGGAGTCTTTCATCCCCGAGACCAAGCTTTGGAACAAGGTGAGTGGATCTTTCACCACTGAGTTGCTCACAAGGGTTTGTACAGCAAAACCCCAAACTGTATGCTCAAGAGCAATAACAAGCAAATACCAAAATCCAGAATGCCTCATAGGTGCGCCCCAGCCTTCTATTTATACTTTTTCTTCTATTTCTCTGCTGAGTTAGATTAACTCCCAGGGTTAACTCTTCCAGCTCTTCTATTCTTTCATTGAGTTATCTTTTACTCCTTTTTTACCTTTTTCCTCAAGTCAACTTAAGAATATAACCTTAATCTAGTTGACCTTTCCCCTTAGTGTGAGACTATGGCCTAGTGGAGATGCCTAAGCCACYGAGTCTCTTCAATACCTCTTTATCAAGAGGTGGGGGACATTACAGTCTCCCCTGCTAGAAATTGCTTGTCCTCAAGCAATTCCAAAYCTRTTTCTCTCACCACTTGTTCACTTTCCCATGTAGCATCCTCAATGGGTAGATCCTTCCATCTGATCAGGTACTCCTTGATGCTTCTGTTCCTGAGCCTCTTCTCTYGGACCTCCAATATCTCCTCCRGAATCAAAACAAGYTGTCCTTCTTCATCCATGGGAGGTAATACCTCAATGGGTGTGATGTGTTGGCCTATGGCTTTCTTGAGGCAGGAGACATGGAAGACGTTGTGTATCCTGYTRCCCTGTGGAAGCTCCAGCTCATAAGCTACGGCCCCTATCTYCCTGTTGACTCTGTAGGAGGGCCCAAAGAAACGTGGTTGCAGCYTCTTTGCTCCGCTTCTTTTTATGGAAGCCTGCYTGTATGGTTGGAGCCTTAGGTAGACYAAGTCACCMACCTCAAAAGTACGATCAACTCTATGCTTGTYTGCTTRGATCTTTTGTTGGTTYTGTGCTCTCTGTAGATGATCCTTCAGCTCWCTGAGAATATCTTGGCTCTGYTRTATCCAATCCTGTACCATGRGCGCCCGRCTGTCACCGAAAGCAATCTCCACGAAAGATAAAGGATCATAKCTATACAAGGCCCTGAATGGTGACATGCCTATGGACATATGTTGGGTGGTGTTGTAGCAATACTCTCCCAAGTGCAACCATCTGGCCCACGCTTTTTGTTGCCCTGCCACATAATTTCTGAGGTAGCCTTCCACCCACTTGTTGACTATCTCGGTCTGTCCATCCATCTGAGGATGATAGCTGGTACTAGGGGTCAAGGCCGTACCAACCAATCTGAATAACTCCTGCCAAAATGTACTCATGAACCTGCTATCCCTGTCACTAACAATGGTCTTGGGTAGGCCGTGCAACCTGAAAATCTCCCTAAAAAACAGTTCGGCCACCTGTGTTGCACTGAAGTCAGTAGCTATGGCGAAGAAGTGTGCAAACTTCATCAACCTGTCCACTACTACAAAAATGCAGTCCTTCCCTTGCATCTTTGGCAACCTAGTGATGAAATCCATGGATATGCTTTCCCACTTGTGCTCCAGAATGGGTAAGGGTTGCAGTAGTCCTGCTGGGTGCGTGTGCTCATCCTTGTTCTCCTGACATGTAGTTCACTCCTTGACGTGCTTTATCACGTCCTCCTTGAGGCCCTTCCATGAGAACCTTTCCCTCACCTGCCTGTACGTCTTGCCGATCCCCTGGTGTCCTGCCATCGGTGAGTCATGGTACGCCTGCAATATCTTGGCTTTGAAGGCCGATCCAGGAACCAAAAAGATGCGGTCCTTGTAGTAGATGAGGTCATTTATAACCCTGAAATTATCATCTTGTACCTGCCCATCCAATAGCTGACACGTGAACTGATCCTTTGCATATTCCATTACCAAATGGTCTTTCCAATGAACTGATACCACTGTCATGGCAAAGATGAATGGCCTCCTAGATAATGCATCAGCCACCACATTGTTCTTCCCTTTGACAAATTCAATGTCAAAGTCGTAGGCCTGTATTCTGCTTACCCATTTCTGTTGTCTCTCATTCAATTCTTTCTGCTCCAATAGGTATTTGAGACTGTTATGATCTGACTTGACCACAAACCGTGCACCTACCAAATATTGTCAAAATTCGGCTAGTGCGTGCATGATAGCCAGCATTTCTTTGTCATAAATGTTGTAGAGTAGCTCGGGACCCTCGAGTTTTCGACTCTCATAGGCAAGAGGATGCCTATTCTGCATCAGTGCGGCCCCTATCCCTTCTCCTGAGGCATCACACTCCAAGGTAAAAGGTAGGCTGAAATCTGGAAGGGCCAGGACTGGGCACGTACTCATTACCTTCTTCATCTTGTCCATCGTCATTTGAGCCTCCTCATTCCACCTGAAGGCTCCTTTCTTAGTCAAATCAATCAAAGGTGCACACAGCTAAGAAAATCCCTTGACAAATTTCCTGTAGTACGTGCACATGCCCAGAAATCCTCTCAATTCTGTGAGTGTCTTAGGAGTAGGCCATTCCATGATGGCTTTTATTTTCTCCTGATGTACCTGTACCCCCTTTGCTCCAATGATGTGCCCCAAGTAAAGCACCTCTGTCATTCCAAACTCACATTTGGACTCCTTAGCATATAGTGATTGTTCCTCCATGATTGTCAAAATCTGATCCACATGTCTGAGATGCTCCTCTCACGTCTTGCTGTAAATGAGCAAGTCGTCATAAAAATACCAGCAAATGCTTCCTCAACTGCATGTTGAACACATGGTTCATACAAGATTGAAACGTGGTTAGGGCATTGGTTAACCCAAAGGGCATCACCAAAAACTCATAGTGGTCGTAATAACATCCGAAGGTTGTTTTTGAGATGTCCTCCTCCCTCATCTTGATCTGATGATAGCCAGAACGAAGGTTAGTCTTTGTGAAGTAGACAGCTCCATGCAACTCGTCTAGCAACTCATCAATCCTAGGTATCGGGTACCTGTTTTTGATGGTCTTTTTATTCAAGGCCCTGAAGTCAATGCACATCCTCATAGTGCCATCTCTCTTCTTCACCAGCACTACTGAAGAGGCAAAAGGGCTAGTGCTTGGTCTAATGTGCCCCATGTCCAAAAGTTCCTTGATGGCCTTCTCTATCTCGTCTTTGTACTTCTTTGGATGTCTGTATGGTGTGGTAATGACTGGTTTGGCTCCTTCCTCTAGCTCAATAATGTGCTCAAACCCCCTGTCTGGTGGTACCCCTGGGGGAATTGGTCCAAACACCTTGTGGTTCTTGTCAAGGATTTCTTTGATCTCTGGGGTGTAGTGAACCTTGCCCTACTCATCCATACGTGCTGAAATCCTGCATTATGTTGCGTACACTATCTCGTCTCTTCGGAAGATGGCCTCCATCCTCTTGGTCGTGACCACCTTTGCAGCATTCCGTGTCATGCCCCAAAGCACTATCTTTCGTCCACCTTCCTCTGTGAATGACATCTCCATGGTCTTGTAGTTGGTGGTGATAGGTCCCAACGTGCTCAACCACTGAACACCAAGGACGATGTTGGTATCCGGAAGGTCCATAACATAGACGTCCTGTACCAGCTCATGCCTACCCAAGGTAAGCTTCATGCCAGGGATGTATTTGTCACAAGGCATAGTGCCTCCACCTGCTACCTCCACCTTGAACCCTTCAAACTCTACTGTGGGTATGTGCCTCCTTTTCAGCAATGTTGAATCAATGAAGTTATGAGAGGCTCCCCCATCAATCAAAACCGATACCTTCTGTCCTTACAAGACCCCCCTCATCCGGAAGGTGTTATACTTGGGCACTCCACTGATAGACGCTAAGGCAGCCATACAGTCCTGTCCTGCCTATCCTGTGATTGCTTCTTCCATTGCCTCAATAGTTTCGGCCTCAATGTTGTGTATCTGTCCGATCTCCTTCTCCTCCTCGTTGTCAGAAGTGACCTCTATGTAGTGCACTTGACCACGGCCCATACATTTGTGTGTTGGGTTCCATGGTTCTTTGCAGGTGAAGCAAAGTTGCTTCCTTCTCAGCTCCCTCCTGGTGTTCTCATCCACTCTGCCACGGCCCCTGTCAAAACCCCTTGGGTCACGTCCTACCTGGTTCATTAGAGGCCTTTGATCTCTTCCACCATTGTTAAGAGGTGGTCTGGGTATGAATTTGGCTTAGCAACTGGCCCCAGATCCCTTGCCTTCCAAATAGCCTCCTGTAGGTTGGTAGGCTTGAAAGCCTTTACCCAACCCTTCAAGGGTTCCATCAATCCCTCAGTAAAGAGCATCATGAGTCTGGTTGGAGAAATGTCTTGCACCATCACTGCCAACCTCTGAAACTCTTCAATATATACCTCAGTCGTGCCAGTTTGCTTGAGATGTGTGAGCTACTGGAAGTGTAGCTCAGGATCTCCTTGATCAAACCTATCAATGAGCCTCTAAGTAAATTCTGGGTAGGATATTATTCGATTGTGGCCTAGTGTGGTGAGTCCATGGTACCACCAATCATGAGCTTTGCCATCCAAGTACATAGTGGCAAACTTGATGGCTTCCATCTCCCTCATGGGGTTAAGCTACAGGTAGGTATCCAGCTTTTGAACCCATGTTTGTGCTGTCATCTTGGCCGTACCATCAAAGTATGGAATCTCTATCTTCCCTGCTCTTCGTTCAAACTCAAAGTTGCTCTTGTGGTTCGGCCTAGGCTTATTTCTGAACTTGAGTTGGCAATACTGATCCAGAGACATCTGCTTTTGAATCGTCATATCCAACCCGTAGTACTCCTTGGTACATCTCGCCATTTGTTCAACAAAATCATCCACCTGTTCCTGTTGCACTTGCTCATCTGTGAATGTGGGCATGTATGGCCTCAGGTTAGCCCTGCTACCTAGATGTCGGCCTAGTTGTTCATCTGTGAACATGTGCATGTATGGCCTAGGGTTGGCCCTGCTACCCATCTGCCCATTGGACGTGCCTCCTCCCTGACTTCCTTCGGATCTGGGAGCTTTCTCCGGGTTATATCTGATCTCACCATGGAATCCACCGGATCCACTAGCCACCTTATTCCCATACGTCTCAGGGTCCTTCCCTTGATGGGTCATTTGCATCAAAAGATCAGTTATCCGGGATTGGTTCTCGTTAACCTTCTTCAAGGTTTCAGTGATTTCGGCCTGTCCCCTTCGGTTGGTTTCCTGGTTCTCCTGTAAATGGTGGACCAAGTTGCCCTCTGTGAGATTTATGGTCTGCTGGAACTTGTCAAATTCCGCTGCCAAGAAGGCCAAGCCTTGAGGCTCACGGTCATCCCCTAACCCTTCCATTTCGGCCTCAGTTTCACTGGTTGGTTTCTTCCTTCTACCCATAAAGATTCCACTGTACCTCTGCATGCGTCGATCCCTCCACAAGTTTGGAGGATCAAGGCTCTGATACCACTGTAATGATCCCAAGCCAATTTTTTTGCTTGGAATCACTAACTACCACTGAAGTGTTTGATGTGCAGGTGGCTATTGAAGTGTTCCAGTTATTTAAATGGTGTTTATACAAGATTCATCCAACACATGCAAGATCACAACATATTCAAGATATAGAAAACACAAGCATAGATCTGACCTTTATTATAAGAAGCATGAATCAGATACAATAGAGAGAGCAGATCTGGAATAATCCTCAGATGGCCCCAATAGATAATAGATATGAGCTGCTACAAAATGCTCCTGCTAATACAAAACAAGCCTCCAAAGGCTGGATAAGAAATGAAGGTCAATACAACAAATCTGAGCCGTATGAGAGCCAACTCCTCAAGCTGAAGGATGCCATGTTCCAATAGAAGGATGAAACCCTCAATAAATCGGCCATGATGAAGGAAGACTCCAAATGAGCCCAAACTCTGCCAATTGATAGATCAGGGTGATAGGATCTCCCTCCTGAAGTCTCAGGCCGAAAAGCTAAGGCCAACTCCTTCAAATACTGAATCCTCTAATGAAGTTGCGCCCTCCTGGATGCCTAGAACCCTAGATAACTCGGCCCTGATGAAGGAGGCCTTCAAATGCTCTGAAACTCTCCAGGAATATAGATCGGGCTATGAAAACCCCGTGGAAGAAGTTTCAAATCCAGATTCTTGGTAGATCTCCCTAGATCTGAGAAATACTGAATCACAGGACGTCCTCCTAGCCTTAAAGTCGTCCCAAACTGTAGTTGAAGATCTGATGATGATAACTCTTTAAGGAAACCCTCAAAGTGATGGTTGAGCACCTGCAAGTAAAACCTAAGTGTTGGAATGCCCAACGTCTCTCCTAATCAACTGGATCGAACTCTCCTTAAGATGATGATGCGCCCTTGCTGGAAACTCCTAAACAGTACGGCCCTATTGCTTTTCTGAATCTATTGGTGGATGTGTGATAAGTGTAGAATGGTGTGGGTGGAGTCTTTCATCCCCGAGACCAAGCTTTGGAACAAGGTGAGTGGATCTTTCACCACTGAGTTGCTCACAAGGGTTTGTACAGCAAAACCCCAAACTGTATGCTCAAGAGCAATAACAAGCAAATACCAAAATCCAAAATGCCTCATAGGTGCACCCCAGCCTTCTATTTATACTTTTTCTTCTATTTCTCTGTTGAGTTAGATTAACTCCCAGGGTTAACTCTTCCAGCTCTTCTATTCTTTCATTGAGTTATCTTTTACTCCTTTTTTACCTTTTTCCTCAAGTCAACTTAAGAATATAACCTTAACCTAGTTGACCTTTCCCCTTAGTGTGAGACTATGGCCTAGTGGGGATGCCTAAGCCACTGAGTCTCTTCAATACCTCTTTATCAAGAGGTGGGGGACATTACACAAGTTGAGCATCAAGGCCCGCATGACAGTTCTAATGGCATATTCGGATCCCTTACGGAAAGATGAGATTAATGAGTATAAAGTCAAGGGTATTTGGACGACTTTCTATTTTTGGCAATATGTATGTGGACAGTTTTTCTAAAAATAGAACTAGGAATCTATTTTTAGAGAACCCTATTTTTAGAGGTTCTATTTTTAGTTGTTCTATTTTTAGCTGCCTCTATATTTAGCAGGTCTAGTCATCGTCCATGCAGTGCCAAGTGGAAACCTCTGAGGTCGACATGTGGCAGTGATGAGGCATCCACCTAGGCTAGGGCGCATATTCCTAAAATTGGAGCATATGATAATTAATTTATGATGGAAGGAGATGTCGCATGAGTTTCCTAAAATTATCTCCCCCATGCACTCATGCGCCCACTCTAAATTCAAACTCTATTTTTACCCCCTTCATGCGTCCCTCTTTCTCCTTGAGATATGGGCTCGTCAGACTCTGCAGGAGGTAGAAGGATATGTAGCTCCTCGTGGTACCTTCTAAGTGAGCAAGATACCTCGGAGATATTCATGCTATGTCGCAGCTATGAGCCACACCATTCATTTTGAGCCTTCCTGTTATGATGAGGCAACTAGTCATCTAGTATGGAGAGATGTCATAATGGAGGAGTATCAATACATCATGAAGAATGACGTGTGGGATATTGTTCTGAGAACTCAGGGGAAGTCTGTAGTGACTTCCAAATGGATCTACAAGATCAAACACAGTTGACGAGAGCATCGAGAGGAACAAAACAAGATTTGTTGCTAGAGGATTCTCTCAGGTGGAGGGAATAGATTATGAGGAGACATTTTCTCATGTTGCTCAATACACTTCTATCCGGATGATTATTTCCACTGCAACATGCATGGGTTAGAAAGTACATCAAATGGATGTAAAGACAACCTTTCTCAATGGAGAGATTGAGGAAGAAGTATACATCGAGCAGCCATATGGTCTCATGATACATGAGGAGTCTCATGTGTGCCGGTTGAAGATGGCCTTGAATGGACTCAAGCAACCACCTCGAGCTTGGTATGCAAGGATTGATGGACACCTGATGATTTGTGGGCTTCAGCAAAAGTGTTGTTGATCCCAGCATGTACTACAAGATTGTTAATGGTGAGTCCCTGATTTTGTTCCTCTACATTGATGATTTATTCCTCACCGATACAGAGAGCCTTATGTTGAATGCAAGTATGCATTGGCCTCTAAGTTTGAGATGAAGGACCTTGGTATGATGCACTACTTCTTGGGACTAGAGGTGTGGCGGAGAATTGATGAGATCTTCCTGAATCAGGGGAAGTACACAGTTGAGATATTGAAGAAGTTTGGGATGTTGAACTTGAAGCCTATGGCTACACCAATGGTGACGAATCCGAAGAAACTAAGTGTGTCTTTTTCTGATTCTGACAAAATTGATCAGACTCTATACAGACAATTAATTGGATCATTGATGTATTTGGTTAACACCAGACCAAATATTTGCTATGCAGTGAGTGCACTTAGCCAGTTTATGAGTCAGCCGAGATAGACACACTAGATTGTTGCGAAGCATGTGTTGAGATACCTGCAAGGCACAGTTGAACATTATCTAAGATATACTTCCAGTATTGATATGATATGGCAAGAATATATTGACTCTGATTGGGCATGGAGCGTAGTGGATAGAAAGAGCACCTTCGGGTGTTGCTTCACTTTGGGATCTTCCATGGTTTCCTGGTGTAGCAAGAAACAGACTTATGTGGCTTTGAGCACATCAGAAGTAGAGTACATTGCATTAAGTATGTTAGTCCGTGAAGTAGTGTGGCTTCGCAAGCTCCTTGCAGATTTATCCGAACATGTGTTGGATTACCATTATTCATTATGGTAACCAAAGTTCTGTGAAGATCTCAGAGAATCTAGTGCTTCATGACAAATCGAACCACATTGATATCAAGTACCATTACATCTAAGACATGGTGAGAGGAAGGAAGTACTGGTGTTGTACCTTCCTACAGATGAGCAGGTTGTTGATGTTCTTATCAAACCGGGACGAAGTTCAAGTACTTATGTGACAGACTTGGTGTGGCAAAGAATGCCTCCCTCACTGAGAGGGAATGTTGATGTTTGCAACTTCCTGATACATTCTCCAGTTCGTACTCCTTTGTGACTGAGTTGAGTTGATCTGTGATGACACTTATCCGAGAAGGGATAAGTGGGACACTTGTCCGAGAAGGGATAAGTACGTTTGGGCTTATAGCCCAACCTCCCTTGTGGAGAGCACATGAGGACACGTCCCATGTGGATAGCACATGAGGACATGTCAAGGGAGTTGGCCCTTGACATCACACACTATGGGAGTTGACCCTAGTGTTTCTAGAGGGTGTAGCCTCTAGAAGTCCACATGGGAGTGCCATGTGTGACAAACATTCTCCA
>ML828123.1:123775-136053 GCA_009831015.1 Picea engelmannii | reverse complement strand
AAATTCCAAGAGGAGATTGAAGGTTTTGGAAGTCAAAGGGCATGAGAGAGACCTTCAAATCCAACTATTAACAGTAGAAAATCGAGACTTAGCAGAAAACAATAAAGTTTTAACAGATCAAGTGACATTGTTGCAAGAAGCCCTTTTGGAATCAAAGGTTGAATGGCAAGGCTTGAAGGATGCTGGGAAAATCAGGGAAGATTCTGTTGTGGAAATTAGAAAGATGATGAACTCTAAAACACCCAAAGCTGAAGGGAAAACAGGGGAACAAGCATACACCCATGGAGTGAAAGCAAGGGATGAAGAGAAAAGAGATTTTACAAAAAATTCCAAAACTTGAGCACAAGTCATTAGTAATTCTACTCATATGGAAAAAGAAACACACAACGAGGGGGACGACATGCAAGGTAGAGAATACAAGGAAAGACAAGGCAAAGCAACAAACATAATTATCAAAGGTGTGGGAGAGTATGGAAAAAATGAGTGTACTTTCGATCTTGCAAGCGAATTTTTGAAAGACAAGTTGCTTTGGCAAGGCCCAATTTTCCAAGCATGGAGGGTGGGTAAGCCTAGTGGCGAGAGAGCTAGGCCCATAAAAGTCATTATGTCAAGCATACGTGACAAACAAATTCTCCTAGGAAAGAAGCAACTCTTGAAAGGCTCTCGCTTTTTTCTAGACGAAGATTTAACTATTAGACATCAAGAGGAAAGAAGGGAAGAGTTGTCAAAGGTTAGTGCAGCAAGAGATGAGGGAAAAAGGGCATGGTTGTTCAAAGGAAAAGTTGTTATTTCCTTTTTCAGTCCTCATTCTAAAACAAAACAACAAGTTGGTAGCCAAGAAGAGACAACAATTTCATTAGTAAGAAAATATGCAATAAGGCCAGTATGGACAAATAGGGGTGAAGACTCAACTTTGAGTCTTGTAGACCAAAACAAATAACAATAAAATTATTCTCAGGTTTCCTTAAGATTAGTTTATTGGAATTGTAAAGGTTATCCTTGGAGGCGGGGCCCTGGGTTAGGACCTATCACGGAATATAGAGACATAATTTGTCTATTGGAAACACATGAACATGAAGGGTGCAAGACACCTCTGTTTGAAGAGTATGTGAAGATCGCAGTGTGGAACAAAGCAACTGAGAATGGTAAAGAACACGAGGGTATCATGGTCTTAGTGAAGAAAAAAAAAGGCCGTCTCATTCAGTTAGAAAGAGAAGACTCAAATAAACAATTAATTTGGTTTAAAATATCAGAAAATGGTAACATCACCAGGATTGCAACATGTTATTTTGCCCCACAAGTTTTAAAAACTTACAAAAGTAGGGGGCTTGACCACAAAGACCCCTTTGTAGCCTTAAAAAATGATATTGCAGCATACTCTCAACTAAGTGAAGTCCTTAGAGTGGGTGATTTCAATGCTAGGAAAACATGTGAACAAGCTAGTATTCTTCGTTGTAAGGAAGTCTGCAACCCCATTTGGCTTACAGAAGAAAGAAATCATCAGTGGACAAGAGTTTCAGAGGACAACAAAAGCTGCAACTTTTTTGGGGAACAACTGCTTACTTTATGTGGGGGCATTTGACTTAGTCATTTGTAATGGGTTGGCTAGATGGGCGAATACTGACAATTTCACGTGCAATACTTACAATGGAGCAAGTGTAGTAGACTATGCAATTTTCTCACATGGCTTGTGTGAGAAAATGAAGTTTTGATTGGTGAACAACTGTGGGACTTGAATCTGATCATAAACCGATCTATTTAAGTCTAACTTGGGTTGAACAACAACAACACGGGACTAAAAATCAGCACATTCAACAACCTCCTTCAAAGGGAAGAATTATGGTGACTCAAAAAAATTGTAACACCTTCAAGATAGTGCTAAAGAGGTTGTTTAGCAAAGAGAAAATTATGTCCCAGGGCCTTCATAGCCATGAGCTAACAAATTTAATCCAAAGCACACCTACATAATGCAAAAAAGCAAAAAATAGGATATTTGAAACAAACTCCTTTCCAGTTAATGTTTGGTTTGATGAGGAATGCAAAACAACAAGGAAAACTTTGAAAGAGTCAAGCCAGAAAAAAATAAACGTAAAAACTTACAAGCAAATTGTAAGAAAGAAAAAAGTTGATTTCATGATCTCAAGTAGGGAGGAACTAATCTTTTTGGGGAAAAATAACCCCAAGTTATTTTGGAAGGAACTTCAAATGAGAAAGAAACAAACTGAAAATAATATCACAACTTATCAATGGTTCGAGTATGAAAAACAACTTTATGAGCAAGATCCAAAGGTGGACCCCCCTCCCTTGGTCAACACTACTACTAAGCTCTTCACTGTGCAAGAAATTGAGGTGGGTATCAAAAAGTTGGGTGTTGGAAAAGCAAAAGATTTAGTTGAACTCCAAGCAGAATATCTAAAGTGGGGTTCAAAAACTCTTGCACCTCACATCATGCAAATCTTCAACAACATCATTCAACAGAGATTCCCTACAGATTGGACAATGAGCCTAGCAATACTGGTTTTCAAGAGTGGGGATGTCAACAATCCTTCGAACCATAGGACCATAATGATAAACCCCTTGTTTGCAAAGTTATTTAGAAGTATGCTAGAAAATAGAATCAACAAGTGGGTAGAAGAAGGGGATAAGCATGCTAAAGGGCAAGTAGGTTTCATACCTAAACACTCAATGATTGATCACGATATAACTCTAAGGCACATCATTGAAAAAGTGTGGGAGAAGAAAGAGGAAGCCTTTTGTTGCTTTGTCGATTTCAAAAAAACTTTTGACACGATCCCTAGAGATAAGCTTTGGCATAGAATGGAGGAACTTGGGGTTCCTATACATCTTAGAGCAGTCGTCCATAGGCTATATGAGGAGGTTAAAGTCAAAATCAGAACGTCAGCTGGTATCTCCGAAAGTTTTAGGAGCGATATCGGGGTCAAGCAAGGGTTCTCATTGTCCCCTACCCTTTTTGGTTTATATATAGACAAACTTGAAGAATGGTTAAACTTACAGGAGGGTGATGGTGCTCTTTTGGGTGATTTTGTGATAAGGCTTCTTTTGTATGCAGATGACCTTATTCTGATTGCTAAATCCGCTCTTAGGTTGCAAGAACACTTAATTTCCCTTGAGCACTTTTGTAGTACAATGGGGATGCAAGTCAATACTAGCAAGACGAAAGTGGTAATTTTTTCTAGCAAAAGAAAACATAAGCAACATAAGTTCTACTTTGAAGGCAACACTCTTGAAGAAGTGTCAGATTACAAATACCTCGGAATTGACTTCAACAAAAATCTAAGTTGGGAAGGTTGCAGAAAGAAAAGAACTTTGGGAGGTTGGAAAACGTTCTATGCTATTCAAAATAGGTGCAAAGAAGCAGAGCTATGGGATTGAAAGACTATGCAAACACTCTTTGGGCTTTTAATGATTCCAATGGTTTTATATAGTTGTGAAGTGTGGGCCAATATCACATCTGACTTACAGTGGAAGCAAATTGAGAAGATTCAAAAATACTTGATCCCAAACAAGTTTAAAATTAAAAGTTTAGTCCCTTATGATATCATGCTGAGTGAAATGGGGGCTGCTCCTATTGAAGCAACTGCTATGGTGCGTCTCATAAGATATCTAAAAAAAATTGAGCAAATGGAAGACAGTCGGTGGCCTAAGATTGTCTTCAATGACATATTGTGCAAAAGAAAGAAAACATGGATGCGACAAAATATTAAATGGCTTAGTAAATGGGATATCCACTTGAACAGGTGCCCTACGAACAGTAAAGAGATAAAGACTTTTGTTATTGATAGGTTTCACAAGTGAACTTGGGATAAAGGGCTCGGAAGAAAGAAAAAGTATTATATTGAAGAGTTTAAACCCACATACAATCATCATAAAAAATCGTACATAGGGGCCAATATATCTTGGAGAGCCAAAATGCTTATTGCCCAATTAAGAACCAATTCCCATAAACTCCGTTGTGAAACTGGGCATTGGAAAGGACCAAGACCAAAAGAAGCTTGGGAAGAAAGGGTGTGTGTGTTCTGCACCTCTGGAAAAGTGGAAACAGAAAAACATTTCATTTTAGAGTGTGAAGCCTTCAAGACAGTAGGGACAACTATAAAAACATCTTGACAACTAGCTCTTGGAAAAACTTATTTAGCGAGGGGACAAGGGGACAGTGGAGAAATTGGGGGAGCTCATCATCAAGTTGAACAAGAAAAGCGCTGAACTGCAAAAATCAGTGTATGAGGCGATCTGTCCCATAAGCTATTGTTAGCCTCGTGAACGTTAAAATCATTTTCTTTTCTTTCTTTATTTCACATTACTTTACTTGGAAATTGAGAGTACCGTATATGCAAAGTTCTACACAATATATCACATTACGGCTAAGGTATCACATTACTTGGAATTTGAGACTAGCTTATATGAATTAGCTTAGCTTATATTTATGAGAAAATTTTGCGTGTCACGTAACGGTGGGACAGGGGACGACCACACGCAAAATGATCCAAACCAATAAACTGAAGCAAAAGAACATTCAACCAACCATTCTTTTGTCTACTACTGAATCATAAAATGCGGCCTCACGTGTTAAATCCGCAAAGAGTTGGTAGTTGCCACTATGTATGTCACAACGTGATCGATTTAGTTTTCTGTTCCAACCGGTACACAGCGCAAGAAAGGAATATTCTGCTCTGCTCTGCTTTGCTGTTCTGGTGAAGAGACAGAAGGAAAGCACGCAAAGTCATTTGTGGACGTCTCTTTTGGATTGGAAAGACAGGGAAATTTCAAATTAAATAGAATAGAATTGAATTGCATTACATTGTTGAATTGAATGAAAGTGCAAAAGACGAGAGGATTGAATAGAATTGAATTGCATTGCATTACACTGCAGAAGACGGAACATATTTTCGCAAGGGTCAGTTTCTTCCTCCCCTCTCCTCTGTTCTTTTCTTGTTTATTAAAGGATATTGCATAAACTTAATTCTGCTCAATTGAATGCTTCAACTGTTTCCATAATTCTTTTAAACGGGGCATTTCTAAGTCGGTCAAGGCAGTAAATTCATGGTCACACATCCTCTTAAAACTCTGGATGTTAAATCTCTTGAACGGTTTCAAAAGTTTATATTGGACCCTTACAATTGAATTCTTTAAACTACAAAGCGACTCCCTCTTGATTCTGATTTATTTAATTGAGTCGACATACATGTTCCCGCAATCTGATGGGAAGAGAATACCTTAAACTAATCAGCCCCAGTAAACGCGAAACTGCTTTCAAAGCTGTTGCCTGCTGCTTTGAAAAATGGATGAATAAAATAATTATGTTATGTAACACTAGAGGGTTCTCTTCTTAATATTTGAAGATACAAACACCATCTCTCTCCCGTGCAAAAATCTCAGTCCTCATTGAGGTGAGGTCATCATCCCTTGCAAAATAGTAGATTGCCCAGTGGCTTCATCTTGCGGGTTGTTGCACTAGTTTATCCATCAAATATTCCCCAATTCCCCTATTTCAGTGTCTCCTCTCTCTTTCTCTCTACCCCATGATTCTAACTAGATCATGCACCTTCTACTCTACTTGTTGCACATCCACATACGTAGGCAAAACAATGTCAAAATGAGAGATAATTTTTTTGTCAAAATTACATGAAACACAGGGTGGATCTCAACATCAGGAGGTAACTGCCAAGTAAAAATCAATTCATTAATTTTCTTAATGAGGGGCACAATACCTTGGTGAGAGCTTTGTGCACTTTCCTACGACAGGGAACTGTTTAGCTTCAAACATCGGTAAACTTTATAGTCATCGATAAACTTCCTTCTTCATTGYGAGGCATATAGCCACATCAGGAAAGKGTCAGCCCTAGAGTGAACCACTTTGGCAAAGATATTCCGAGACAACAAGATTAAAGACATTGCAAAGAAGGCGATGAAGATGATGTTATACAGAACAGCTTTTGAGAGCCATGCGACATAAGGACTCAAACACCCTTCAAGGGCAACCAAATGAGTAGACATATAAATAGGCTGAGAATCTGCCCACCCACTTAGTGCGATTAAATTGAGTTTTCCTTTCTTACCACTGTCAGCATCTTCTTTTATTTTATTCTTACTTCGATGGAAGTTTGCACTGCAAAGATGTAACTATTCCATCTCATAGACCTATCGGCACCCAAAAATGCACGCTGTGCATTTGGTCTTCAACTACAAAGAACGCTGATTGGTACCAGGTCTTTCTCCCAAGAGCAGGAGCATGAAGAGGGCAACTGAATTCATGAGCAGCATTATTGGGGCTGTCTAGAGATTTTCTCCTCCAAAGGGCTGAATGGGAAAATGTGCAATATTGGCATCTAAAGCCAATGATTTTCAGAACTTAATGGAATTTGGGCTTCCACCCTTTTTCTAAAGTCTGTCTCCCGAAGGAGCTAAAGTCAGGCAGTGTTGCAGTTATGTGGGTTTTCATCCTCTCTCTCTTTTTCCCATAAATGTCTTTCTTCTTAAACCTTTTATTTTCCCCTATTTCTTCTACGCACAAAGGCCTGCACCCATTTCCTCTTTTTCCCTTTCTTTTTCTTAAGTCCCTCCCCACCCCCCATGTCTTCAATAAAAGTTTGGGGGTGGGCAGATGTTATGAGCTAGCGGAGAGCCCATTCTACGCCCTCTTCTTTATGACTTGGAGTTGTTTTTAGTGGAGAGCCTATCCTCCAACCTTTTCTTTATGACTCAGTCAATTTTATGTGGACTCGAGGTTGCAGAGAGCCCATCCTCTACCCCCAAAGTCTTTTGTTATCCCATGACTGGGGCGGAGGGCAGGGGTATGTTTCACTTCCCATCCATGCATTGCTTGCTAGTTTCCCTAGTTGCTCCGACCATGTTCTTTGTTCATCTTCAGAAAGTTGAGTTGCTGATTGCTTGGCTATTGTTGGAGGAAAGATGCATTAGTGGGAGAGAGTCTCATTTCATCTATTTTGTTACTTGGACTAGGAGGGTGCACTTGCATGCTAATTAGTGCTGAAATGAGACTAATGCTCAGCTGATTTAGCATGCTTAATTTGCATTTGCAGATCTGATTTTATAGCTAGTTTGGCTGCTGATTGCTAACACAATTTTCAGATCTGTTTTGAGGGTTGTATCTTACCCTAAAGGCTGTTGAAATGATCTAATGGTTATGTATTTGTGGTGTGTACTCTTTGTATGTTGCATATAATGATTTGTTATTGAAGATTTGGAAGTTTGAATGGGGTTTCTAGAGAGAATAGATTCAACTTTGGGATGAATCATTTTTTGGTGTAGATTTGTGGCATTTTGTGAGGTTTTACCTCCCAACTTGTACTTGACGATAAAATCCCTAATCCACAAGGTACAACCCAAGAGGGAACTACAAGGGCAGTCACCACTGTCACTTAAGTAACATGTCCTCTTCACTTTAGGCCATCTCTCCTCCGGCTCAAGGGGGGTATCCCTAGGAGGATTACTAAAGCTAAGCAATGAGGCACAAGGTGATATGAGAGAAACTTTAGTAAAACAATGTTTTTTGTATTTTAAGAAATAAAATGGGTGATGGAAGGAAGTAGAGATTAGTGCCGATCGAACAAGGGCAATGGAGTCAAGGGAGTATCTAAGAGGGCTTATTTTCTCATGTGTTAGCAATGGAAGTAAGGCTAAAAGATTCAATAACCTCCACTCTAAGCTTGCTGGAATTTAATGCAGAAATTCTACAAGGAAGAGATCTTGAGGATCCACCTTCAACTAAGCAACTTAACTTTACCCTAGAAATTGAAGTTAATGAGCTTGCTAGAATTCCTAGGTGTTAGTAATGGAAGTAAGGCTAAAAGATTCAATAACCTCCACTCTAAGCTTGCTGGAATTCAATGCAAAAATTCTACAAGGAAGAGATCTAGAGGATCCACCTTCAACTAGGAAACTTAACTTTACCCTAGAAATTGAAGTTAACGAGCTTGCTAGAATTCCTAGAGGATATATAAAGCAAACTATTACACATCAAAAACTAAAATAACAAAGGAGAGAAGAGGTGTTCACTGTTACCACACATGCAAAACTCTTTCCAAGTGGTAGATTTTACCCTTCAATGGATCAAGTTGCTAGTCTTGCCTATGTAGAAGAAACTACACCACTTCAAGCTTTAAGCACCAAAATATTTATGCACTCAACAAAGAAAGATCCCTTATATATCACATATGCTCCAGGAAAGATGTGTCCATTAAGCTCCAAGGAGGGATATCTCCAATACTCCAACCATACAAAAATGAAAGAGTAACCCTAATATAGGTTTCAACTCAACTCTTCTCAACAATAAAATAATAATTGTTTTCTTAGATCTACTAATCTCTCCAAGGAATACAATAGAATAACCTCTTCGAAAACTTCATTATTAAAAGTAGCTATGATTTGTTGAGATCCATTTTCTTCTCCAAGAAGAATAAATAAGATATGCTAGGAAAAAAATATAAAAATGCTCTCGTGTAACCAACTCCATGATACAAGTCAACAATAATAAAATAAAGGAGTTGGTTATGCAACAACCTCCACAAAATTCTTCAAGGTGAAACATCCCATCAATAGTCCTTAAAAATGTGTGCCATGTGGCCTCAAGAGCTAGGGCTCTCCCCACCATGGGCATACATCAATAATAATCTCTCTAAATAACCAAAGCGCTCAAGCAATAAAGGTGGGGTGCTTCTCAAACGAGTGGTCAAAATGTTGTGAGAATTTTTCGGCGTTAGACTTTGAAAACACCATAACCACTTCAATTTTTGTCATTTTTTCTATTGTGACAACATTTTGGAATTCTCGTGGTCATTTTGCATCTTATGTCATTGATCTAGTGGAAATTTGGGCTCTCTGTCAAAATATTGCTACTCCTGAAGCTAGGCTACCCTCAAATTGTTTAATGAAACCATAGATCTAGTGTTTGGAACCTCCTAGATGTTCTCCAATGTGGGATGTCTTCAACTATGAGTACAAGCAACTAGTGTTGCAGGAAGCTTCCCCCCCCATGCTTCAAAGCCCTGAAGCTCAATCCGAGCGGGTGCGTCCAGGAAGCTCCGTCGGAAGCGTGCTTTAGGGCAGTTTTAGGTGCTCCCTGGTTTTTCGGAAGTGTCCTGCTTTGAAACGCGCTTCATAAATTTGGAAGCGTGCTTTAGAGGACTCTTCACGCGTGCTTCCATGGAAGGCCTGCATGCTTCCTAAGGGACTCACTGACTTCACCAAAAAACAACTTTTTTTATTCTTTTTTTGAGTTAGGGTGGGGCCTAGCTTAGGCTTAGGGTTGAGGGGAAAGAAAGGATGAGAATATAGGATCTCTTTCCCCTCCATTCTCCTCATTCTTTCATCTTGAGCTTGGAGGAGAGAGCAAAGGAGAGCTTGAGAGTGCAGATTTGTGAGAGCTTGGAGGAGAAAGCAAAGGAGAGCCAAGTCATACTCCAACCTGGTTTTGACTTGCAAAAGATTCAAGCCTGCTCCATTTGGGGCTGAGCCAAGTCATACTCGGGGACTTGTGAGCTTGGTAACACTGATACATATATATATATAGCTCATATTTGGGCAAGATATATGACAACATTGACTTAGTGTAAGAGGATTTAATCCAACACATAAGAGAGATTTAATTTATGCTCACAATTAGAGCAACATATACAAGAGAGATTGAAGAAGTTGAACACACCTCTTCATCTAACATCTTTTCCCTTAAATCCAGGTTGGTATGATATTGAAGAAATAAGGAAGAGCCCCCCTTCCCATGATAGAGAGGTATCAACTCATGATTGCATTGAAGAGATTTATGGTACAGGAAAGGAGTCATCCATCATTCAGAGTCAGTTTTCCCATTTTTCATGTAGGAGAGGTGAGTTTGGCATAGTGAATTTTTTGTCAAATAGGTTGTCTGCAAGGATTCAATAGTTTGTTGAACATTTTATTATAGGCATGCCCTAGATCTGTAGACATTTATGGAAAAATTATTCTCAAAAGTTGCATGGTTGAAGGTTCGTGGTCTCTAAGAGCCTAGAGGAAGTGGGGTCTTTTGGTTTTATTCCTTCAAAGAAATGGATTGGGACAAAAATGCAGAAGACCTGCTTTACATTCATTATTCCCATTAATTTCTTTCTTGCAAAATCTCAAGATATAAGTAAATTATTCCAAGAAATGGGACCTGTTACAACAATATCTTACACCCCTAATATGTAAAAGTCCTAAGCATAAGGTCTTAGCTTTTGTAATCAAGGAATGCTACCCATTGTCCCCATAGTAGCACTTCCTCTCTCTTTTGGTTGGTTACTCTCCAACTCAAGGGGGGTGTCCCTATGAAATTCTAAGTCCAATTAGTTCAAGTGTGTCAATGAAGGGAATGTGGACCAATGTGTTTGGTTAAGAATCTGGTTAAAGTGTTCTTTATTAAGGTGTATGTGAAGGTTCCAAACCAAGTTCCAAGTCTTGTTTAGGATAATGTGCAATAGGTTAGACTTGTTTTATATCTGAAAGTTTAATGATCTTGCAATGAAGTTATGTTTTAGATTTGCAAATAAACTAAGGAATTGAACAAGTAAAATAAAGTAAATGAAAGTACAATGCTCAAATGCAAATTTGGAAATAAATTTCCGTGTTCAGATTAAGATGCAAGATGCAGAATTTTGTTGATGCAACTTTCAAATGCAAATTCTAGAATGCTTTTCTTATGAATTGAGGCTAAATTATGATCCTAAGATGCAAATTTCAGACCTCAAACAATTTTGGAAATTGATTTTCAACAATAAATTAATTGTTGGAAATAGCAATTAGTTTTGTTATCACACAGTTTGTACTTATGGTAATAGGTCAAAAGATAAAGGGATAAACTGGCGTAACAGGAACCAATCCCACCCAATGTCACCTCAATGGGATGGTTCTTTCTATTCTGGGTGGTAAGGCCCAAGGGAGATGTCCCTGGTGACCTGGAGCTTTGAGAGGGTGAAGGATGATACGGCAAAAGTGTAAATCCCCCTCACAAGTCACCACCGAGCAGAAGATCCGGCTAAACAACCAATAATAAGAAGTAACCAAAGAAGAAGAAAAGCACCTGTCCGGGACAAAGCAACAAGAAACTTATATGTGCAAATCTTGGTTAGTACTTGATATATCAAAGATCATCTGCTAATTCAACATATAAGCAATTATAACAATAAATATTGACGAAGTCAATGTTTGTCAATATAGCAATGAAATAATATCACTCCACCAATAAATACCAAAATGATGTAGAAATCAATATATCCAATCAATCCTTCATTCAACAAATGCTTTAAACACCATTCCATTGCTTATAAGGCAAAACGTTGCTACACAATGATGATAATAGCCAATGATGACAACAATAATAGGACTAGGGTTTCAAATCAAAAAAAGTATTTTGAGAGTGTTTAGGACCAAATCACTTCAACGTTGGAGGCTTAGATCAGTGCCTTAGGGTTTAATGGAGTCAATAAGAATGATGCAAGAGTTGAAGGAGGGTGACTAAAGACTAGAGGGAAGGGTTCTGAAGCGCTGCAATAGCAGGGCTTTAGAAACAAAACCCTAGGGGAGAGAGGCTCACTCTGGTGTTGCTAAAGCAAGGCCTCGTGCTCTCTCCTCCTTCTTTAGATCAAATTGGCAAAATGGCTAGCTGAAGATAAAGCAAAGACAACCAAAGCATGAGGGTTTGAAGAGGCAAGGTGTTGCTACGACAAGGCCTTTTCAGCAAACCCTAGAATGGTACGACCCTAGTGTAGAAGAACTAGGCCAAGTACGTCTCACTCTCTTTGGCTTCTGGATAGTATGGTTAGCTCAGGGAGAAGAAGAAATGAGAGTGTAGCTATGGCTAGGCTCTCTCTTCCTTCTTCAATGGCTGAAAATTTCTCTATCAGGGGACATGAGACAAGGACCAATTAAATGTGCTTGTCACCTAGGGTTTTGATTCAACAAATTTATAAGTAATATGCAAGAAATTTAAACTACAACCATTCAATAAGAAGTTTTGCAGAAAAAAACACTTACAATTCATGAAGAAATAACCATGCAAACCCTAGTTGTAAAACCTTCCTTCAAGAGAAACACCATAAATGCCAAAAAAGTCTTCCTTCAACAAGTGCGCCTCTCTTAAATCAACCAAAAACCCAAGATAGGGCGCAAATTTCAGACCTCACTAATGAGTGAGTGAAAGATGATGATAAAATGAGAGTCAAAACCCTCAATATATAGTGTATCAATGACCTAATTTAACACTTTAGGTCATAAAAAGGTCGACAAGG
>ML828123.1:100938-112598 GCA_009831015.1 Picea engelmannii | reverse complement strand
TGTATCTCTAGCATTCTTTATTGTAAGTATTGGTATATTTATTCTTTTGTATAACTTGTAATCATACTTGTAACGAATCACCCTAACATCTAGTTGACCCCTTGCCCAATCTTAGGCACTAGTCTTAGTTGCTTTAGGAAAAGGTCTTGTTTAAACATACTAACCCTTGCATCTGGCATTGCTGCTTGTGCATCTTAGGATTAGAATCCCCCAAGCCTTAATAAATTAAAACTAACTCCTAGAACTTAACTCTAAAACTAATCTAGAAACTAGGGACTACCCCCCTTGGCTTCCCTAGGAGTGAGCCTAGACGAAAGAGGTTCCGGTCAAAGTGACAACGTGGGCTGTGAACCTAGGCATTGTGCCTCCAATGACACACTAAGTGAGCTGGACTTAGCTCACGTTTGCAAGTTTGTATAAGGACGACAACAGGGTCAAGCCACCACCACCATCAAACTCACGGTTTCCTTAACTAGAAAACCCTAACGCGTCGATTCCACTTAGACCGAGAATACAAACGGAACAAGAATGTGTGTGATAAGGCAACTCGAGATGGATGACTAACTCTCTTTGTTCTCAGACTAATGCACAGGAATCGACCAAAAGCGCAGAGGGACGTTTTTTGCATGATAGGGGAGAGGAAACGCCCAAACAGACATATGGACAGAGACGTTTTCTGCACGAGAGGGGAGAAGAAATGCCCAGGAAGACAAATGGACAGACTTGCAGGCAAAGGGGCACAAACTGGCATGAAGACAAAGGTGTTTTTGGATGACTTGGATGCTATGGACAACTGCCATAACAAATTTCAAGCCCTAAGAACTAGGAGCTCTGATACCACTGCTAGACTCACGATTTAGATAAGGCGTGAAGTACATTTTATTAATTGATATGATACACTGATATATACATTTATGTGACCATTGGATTAATCTTCCAAGGTCTCTTGGACTTCTGATGACGTTTCTTATTACTTGACTATTCAGATTAAGTCAAGTAAGTAACCCAAAATGATTACATTTCCAACACTTTGCATGCACAAATAATGCTCCAATCCACCACAATTTACTCAAATTATTGGCCTCACACAACAATAAAGAAAAAATGTACCCAAAAAATATGGTCCAAGAGAAGTTGTTCTACTATAGCTCACTCAACAACCATTACAAATGAGAGGAGCCTGTTATTTATATAGTTCTAGGCTCAACAATCTCAAATAAAATAATAATATCTAGGTGATCATGTTTGATGAGTCAAGCAAATATTAAAATAATATTACAAACTTCTAGAGTTGTTCATCAAATAATATTTTTAACCCCTTCATGAGAGAGTCAAATACCCTAGGGCACATGCCTAGGAGAGAGATTTAGTAAAAAATAATAAAATAGGAGCAAGAGAAATGCGCCCTAGGGAGTGGTGCAAAATGGTTTTAACTACCTCCCAAAATAGTAAGCACGGGTCTCAAAAGTTGTGCAAGCCTAACTTCTTCAACATATGTGCCAAGTCAATG
Organism: Picea engelmannii; assembly: GCA_009831015.1. NCBI lineage: Eukaryota > Viridiplantae > Streptophyta > Pinopsida > Pinales > Pinaceae > Picea > Picea engelmannii. The sequence continues at coordinate 111,088 of ML828123.1, read as the reverse complement.
AAGTGGTCAATAAAGGTGGCACGTATGAGTGTGAACAAGCTAAATAACCTGCAACAAATTGACATGAGGGAAATCACTTTCTAGATATAATTTTTTTAATGTGAATTGCCTCAACATGTGTGCCAAAGGGGAGTGCTACCCTCTAGATGTGTTCCTCGTGCATGAGTTGCATTCCCTAGTACTTTGTTTTTTGAATTGCAAGTTAGGGAATGAGGCCTCAATTAAGGTTTAGAACCTAGTAATAAAACAGGCCAATAATGTATGTAAAATCCCCTCCTATACTGCTAGTATGTTTTGTGTTTGTTTGGCTCAAGAATTTCGTCAAACACTTTCACTACATGCTCTGATACCACTGTAATGTCCCTGACCACTGTTAGCACAATTTGCCTCACTGCTGTAGCAATATAAGAGTGTTTTCTGAGTGTTGACTTTCATCAAACACTTAATCTGTAGATGTCTTTTCACTGTTACAACTCCCAATCTACTGCTGTGGTATTTTTGTTGAATTTTCCAAGTGTTATGTGTGATTTGCATACGATTTTAAATGTACCAAAGTCCCTTTATTTACAGCAAAGATATGCAGTAACTAGCACACAAAAGAAACATAACTCACAGCTGATATGGTAAAGGAAACATAACAGAAATTATCTTTGTCTATTAACAGCAGTAACTCACAACTTTATGACTGAGATACATTGAAGCCAAAATGTATAATTGGCTGAGAGAAACAGGTTAACTTGCTGCTGTCACAACTGCTGGAACCAACGACTTGCTGCCCAGTGCAATCTCCCAATTCCCACGACTTGCTGCCAGGGCAGTTTTAACCTTTCCTCAACACAGAAAATGTGCCCAGCAAAGCTCATGGATTCCTCCCACTTGAAACTTGACCCAACAACTTTATTCTCAACCTCCAGCAAAATAAATCGTCCCCCCCACAGTGAATGGATGCTGCCCAGCAATGGAAATATCAGCCTTTAAGAAAAAATCACCCTTTTATGGACAGAACTCGGCCTCTAGGTAAAGGAATAGCCTTTGCTGTATAAAAAACACCTCTCCACAAAGCAAACCGACTCAGCAATGAAGGGTTCGGTCCCCATGTAACTAACTTGGCCCAAAAACTTAAGGAAACTCAGTCCCCAACACTAGAATGCAGTCACAAACCAAACTCAGCTTTCTCACACCAATTTGACCCCTGCAAATGAAGGAAACAGTGGCCGAATGACGAAATACTTAGTCACACTAAAGAACAATGAAGAAATCTGAATGATCTCTTCCCTATGACCAGCTAGGGTGGATAGTTTCACCATCGAAACCAATCTCAAAACTCTCTAGGGTTTTTCGTCCCAAGAGCCAAAGCCACAAGAGCTCTCTCAATTTCGTTTTTGGAAAATAACATATGCATAATGAAAGAAAGCTCCCTCATTTTTCTTTTATCTCCTCATTGACCCTTTTTTTTGGGACCCTTTTAATAAAGTAAAGTGACTTTTATAAACTTTAAGTCACTTAAACACCCCTTTTTATAACTCTTTTTAATTTCGGAAAGTGATTAATTGGTTTTTTAAGACATCCCTGAACACCAGAGTCCCTTTCTCATCATCCCAACCTTTAGATCTTTTTTGTCCCGGTTCCAATGAGCTATTGCACGAAGGTATCCCCTCAGACAATATGATCCAAATAATACCTTCAATGTATTTAATTAAAGTATGCTCAATAATAACCCAAAATTACGGAAATTGTCGGAATGCCATGGAACCAAGAGTGAACTGTGTAGAAATGACCTTGATGATGAAAGATGGTGAATGAATTAGCCTGGGCCCCATATAACTCCTCCAAATTGCCCGAGCTCACTGTTATCCTCATTTTACTCTAGTCCTGGATGACACAAACCCTAGAAGTCATCTCCAACTGTATAACAGGGAAGCCCACAAATGGGGACATGACAATGTAGCACTTCAACCTTAGGTTTGGGTTTAATTAATCAATAATAAGATATTCCCAAACCACTTTGGCATGTTCACACATGGAAAAGGTGATTTAATGAAATATGCCAAGTGAGAGTTTAGTAATGAAGATAAACTATATGAAAATGGATGAAAATGGGTCATGTGCCCTCTAGGAGTGGGTAAATGATGAAATATGGGAGCGATGTGAATTTTGTCTCGATAAAATGGGAAGATGGTGAACCGTGATATAATGGATGGTACCTACGCAAAATGATGGATTGATAGTGAAAGGGGAATGACATGTAAGCAAACTACTAGGAAAGTACACAACCAAGCTAGAGGACACAACAACTAAGAATAAGACTTGAACCCATCATGTAACGACCAATTGAAAGTAATGACTGGAACAGCACGAGCACAAGATAACGAAATAGGAGATTTCTCCACCAATAATCAATCATGGAGTAGCATTTGCAACAAGATGAATAAACATAATATGCTATTGAATCAATCTCTGCCAATGATACAAAGTATGACCAATAAATATGATAAGATGAAGTGCGCAAAAGAGCATAAAAAATGATACTTCCAAGTCATCTTGTAAAAATTCCACCTTCCCCCTTGGGTTTCCAAGGATCGGGTAAACCATAGCAGCAAAATAACATGTGCAATAAAAAAATGCCCCAGATCTAAAACTGGTGTTGTTCCTGAGATTACACTTAAGGCTCAAAAGGGTAATGTCAAGGCATCATAAATATAAATGAAAGTTTTGAAAGGTGCTTTTTCTTCCATTAGTTATATAAGAATTAATCCTCAAATGAAAATAATAACAGAACATGGCCGTAATTTGTCGTCTAAGTCGATTTATAAAATCAAATGATGTGAGAGAAACTTACAAAATTGTTAAACAAAATGAGGCATCAATGCAAGATGAATCTTACCTTGTTCACAGTAGAAGAAATTAAAGAATGCACCCTTGAAAGGATATGAGATACAGTAATCCAAGTAGCTCATAGGTCTTGTATTTACTTATAGCAAATACAGAGGAAAAACTGCTTGCTTATCAAACAACCGATAAAATGTGACTACAGTAGTAGTGGTACTAAATTGCAATCACTCACCTATCAAGGAATAACATAGGGGAAACTAGAAATATGGAATACAAGAGGAAAACATAACTCAAACTACACAAAAATTGGAATCCCTGTCTGCACTTGTATTAATTCTCACAAAATGAGAGTTCTCTCTATTACATTCGGCAAGAAGCAGCCTGTGTCAAGTCTTCAAACTATGCATTTATACAAAAATGATCTCAACCCTAGGCGGTTGGCATTGTCACAATTCAAAAACAGTAAATATTACAATATGTGAAATTTTACGAGTTTCATTTGCATCTTCTCTGTCTCTTCGCTTGCTAGCAGAGACGTTTCTTCTTCTTGTCCTCTAGCTCAGAAACAACTGGCCTCTAATCATGAGCCGTGTGAATGGTATGCAAACGTTGTCTCATTTGTTCCCAGATGTGTTGGCTTTTCCTTGCTCGACACACTGAACACATCTGCCTACGAAGTGCACCACCAACCTGGAAGCCTCTGTTGTGTTGTTCGCCTCAAAAGTATATAACTTTTTTTCTATGTGAGACAACCTATCTTCCATTCTCCTGGATTCTAAAGATATAGACTGTAGCCACAGACTAGGATTGACTATCCACTTATTAATCTGGATAATGTCAATTTGTTTCAATTGCAGGATTGTGGCCCGGGCTTCTTCCATGCTCGTCTTGGAATGATGTTGATTCTTTGCAATATCAATTTGCCCCAGGGCTTCAGATATAATGTCTATTTCAATGTCCAGTGACTCTTTGTCGAGTGAGGAACATGCCTCTTCACAAGATTTCTTCACTTCCCAGGCTAACCTTTTACTTTCAACTAAATTGGCCTCCCAGGTTTTCAGTATTATATCGCCTCGAGTTCGCTCTGAAAGAGAGAATCTAGTGGCCCTAGCTACTACATCCTTTGTTGCTGATAAAACGGCCTCCTGGAATGTAACTCGAGCTGCAATGGCCTCTCTCTCCTTAAGGTCAATGTTATTTAGAGAATGGTCTGCCACTCGATAATAGTTTTGAACAACTTCTACTTTAGTCAAAAGGTTTTGCTGGGTTGATTCCAGCTTCTCGTGCACCTCCAATGCCTGGGCTTGGAAAATCGCCATATCCACTGCTGTGTTCTCAGTCAAGTTTACTTTAGCCTGCAGTTGTTTGACCAACTCTTCCTGTTGAATGGCCAGTTCTCTGCTTGCCTGAGAATTTTTATGCATTTCATCAAGACTGATTTTGAGTCGCTGGATTTCCTGTCTGTCACAGGCTCTGATTTGCTCAAAACTTTTATTCATCTCATTTCTCACACTCTGTTCCACAGTATTTATTTGGTTTTGCATCTATTTCATCAACATATCCTTCTTCTTCAGTTGCTCTGCTAGACTCCCAACTGAACATTGATTTGATGTGGCAAAAGCTCCCAATGTACTTGCCACTTCCATAGCAAATTCCGCCTCCTCTAAGGCCTGACCATCATATAGCACTCTGTGTCTCTTGACAATTGAATCCTCCTTTTGGTGCGTTTCTCTTTTTACTACAACCCTCCTCTTCTTGCTAGAGAAGAAGTCAGAAGGGGGCATTTCTTCAACTGAAATACGAGTGAGATCCTCTATAAAAACGACTTCGGCATTTGGTTTCCCCCTACTAGACTATAAAGGTGTGACCGATTTGATAGGGTTGCCTATCTCAGTGGATGGTTGTTGCCTTGCTGTGTTTGTAGCCGATTTGTTTGGCGTAGACATCGATGCATCCTTTCCTTTTTTAATCAAAGCTTCAGCTTGAGATTTAGTTTGATCATCTAGTGGATTTGATGATGTCATATTTTCTTTGTGTCATAACCTCTGTTTTCTCCAAATTTTCCTGAATGTCTCGTCCACTGGAACTTCCTGTCTCTAATTTCTGGGTCGCAACTTCCTGTGTGGCTGGAGATGTCGGGGCTCCTCCCTGTAAGACTTTAGGCGGGCTATTTCTTCGGTGTCTTTGAAAATTATAGAACTCACATAATTCTTTTGGAGCCAGAGTTCGGACTCGGCTCAACACTTCCTGATAAGATCTTGCTCCTTGCAATATCTCATCCTGTGGGGAGTCTTTATGCTCGTATCTTTTCAAATTGTAATGAGCCATGTGATTTCCCACAATCTTTTGGGGATTGTGTTTCTTGAATTCATTATTAACAAGCTTAATGTCTTCCAGGGCTGCGGCCTCTACCTTTGAGTGGCCGAAGTCTAACAGTGAGAACACACCAATCTACAAAGGAAAGGCAGGCCATACTTTTTTCTGCGCTGCCTTTAGTTCTTTACTGATTCTGCCTAGCACAGTTTGATGTGCCATCTCTTTGCACACCAATCGATCTGGTAGAAACTTGGGTAAGGCATGTGGAGGGACAGAACATCCAAAATCCCTGATATAAGAGAAATGTTCTTCAATGTACCAATCTGCTATTTTTCCCAGGTTGGTCACTATCCTGTCGGAAATCCTGGGAGGTGGGCACCCGTATATCGCAATATGCATCGACACCACCACATAGTTACATATTTCGTAGAAGAAATCTTTTGCTTTATCCTCCCACAACTTGGAGTGATAGAAGTGTACTGGTTTAGCATTGGTCGGAGTCTAGCTCCATCCCATCAAAGGAAATGACGTCATGAAAAAACGACATCTATAATATAAGAAAACATGTAAAATGGGGCAGGTTGCCCTTTGGCTTTCAATGACTGATATTCTGTGATTTCCCTGACCAAATTGTCCGATAATATTTTGGCCCAATCGAAGGAGTACCCCTCTACTACCGTATGCATGATTGGCACCCATGGTAATAAGAAATGAGCACAGTTTTCCTTCCTAAAAAGCCGACATAACATCATGGCTACATACATCATGTGAGGCTCTAATAAGGTAACAACATACATGCCATGGGTGTCTGCTCTAAATTTCTCAGGACGTGAAAACCAATCCTTGATTAAGTCGGGTAGGTTCTTTCCATATTGCGTGCATTCGTTTTTGTCGAAGTCCATTAAGAAGGTGGTATTATAAATGCAATTGGGAATTGGGGATAATTTGTACATCACCTGGAAATGCTTTGGTCGGAAGGACCCAACTGCAACCCTTTGCGAATTGCAGATACTCCTGGTCGAGAGGTCGACATTCTCTAGCACCCAACCAATCATATCATTATAAGGCATGAGCCTAGGCCGCGTTGCTATTTTATGCAGCTCTGATTGAGCAACATATTTGTATTTCGTAGCTTGGGTTTCAATCACCTTGTCGCCTGAATCATCTGGGCAGTTGATCAATTTGTATTGTAGAATATCGAATACCTGCGTCTAGGTTTTCACAGTGTCTATGGTTCTGGGCGGCGTGTCTGAGACGACGTTTGTGTTTAGGTTTGAGCTTTCACTAGACGCTTTAGCTGTTTTTCATGGAGCCATGATATGACGAGTTCAAAACTTTGTTACCTGTTACAAGAAATGCACAAACTTCTTATCTTGCTCAAACTTGCTTTTCTTTGAAAACGCGAATGAAATTCAAACTTCAATATCCTTTTCCCCTAAATGAGTCGAGTTATGAATACTTTACTGACGGTGCATTCACTTTCCTTAATGAAAAGATTTAGGCGGTGGTCAGAGATCTTATTTGAAGTGATTGTCGTAGATCAATTATTAATGGCATTAATGTCTAGTGGTTCGCGATTAGAAGTTTTGACAAATAACGTTTGAATTTACCCGAGCTACGATTCAACGAAAAATCAATCACAAGATAATCCTCATTAATGCATTAGTTAATCACATTTATTGTTAAGTGTTTCTTCGGATTTTCGGACCTCGGGATTTTGGTAGTTGCTCGAGACAGGATCCCCGAAACACGAAATTGCAAAGTGATTAATTAATTTTAATCATGTTTTATCCACTAAATAATCGTTCTTATCTTCAAGTATTTCGGGGTTTCGTGCTTCATGATATTTGAGTGCAATGGATGGCAAATATCCGAACTCCGAAAGTGTGAAATTATTTAATTAAGTATTAATCGAGATTAACTTGTTTAAAACGGGTTTAGCTCTTTGTTATCTATGTGCTTCGGGTGTCAGCAAAACAACTTTATGGATGTTTCGACATGCCACTACTCGTAATGATGTGTCAAAGCTTAGGAAGGTATACGTGTATGATGACTAAGACCCTTTGAACACTTTTCGAATATCGGGATTTTGGAGTTGCTATATGGTGAAATGCCCAAAGCGTGAAACTCTGAAATCTGAAACTCCGAAGCAAGTCTCTAGAGGCTTGACCTTTTTAACATTCAGGCGGCTCCAAAACGTTTGGGAAAGAGGGATCGTTCGATCGATGAGAGAGTTGGATCGACGGTGGACCTTGTGTACTCGTTAAGGATAGAAGACAAAAATGACTTATTATTGAAGTTCGATTTTGAGATGCAGTAAAAAGAAATAGGGTAATGTTTCAGACTTATTATTTTAAAAGTGGTCCAACATAGGCTCCATCTGGGGATCGCGTCTCCGTGTGAGGCGTGGAAGAACTGTAGACCAAGTGTCTTTATTGGGTTAATGGAGTCATCATTGGGTTTCTAGGAAACACCTTTGAGAAAACAAACAGAAGGATATTAGACTTCGGCCTTATCTCAGAAAACTTTCAAAAACTTGATTGTTCACCAATCTCGAGCTTAGGTTGTTTATAGTTTTCTTTTTCTTGAAACTGATTTCGGGTATGTTTAAGAAAATTAAAACAACTTTAACCGAGCTATCAGACTCTGGTTGATTTTGTTCACATCAAGGTAGACTAAATTTAACAATTTAGTTTGGGGAGTGTCCCTTGTTGGTTTAGAATGTAGATCTTGTCAACAAGAGAACTAGCTACCAGAGTACATTATATACATGTATAACAACCTTGCAAATATCATAGACATTGTTTCACTGCCACCGAGCATGTTCAGTACCCCAGTGAAGTTATCTACATTTCCCATTGAATTTCCTTTCACCACTTCAATTTGCATTTTGCTGAGATGAGGACAATCATTTAAATGAATTTCCTTTCATCATCTCTTTTGGACAAAATGGGGGCAATCGAATTTCAAATTTCCTTTCACCATTTGTCTTGGACTAGATGGGGCAATCCGATTATGAATTTCCTTTTTTTTTTTTTTTTTTTTTATGTCTGGAGGAATCAACAACTAGTTGGGCACGTGATCGCGTTACACGTGCCCGTGTTATCCAACTGCTACCACTATAACCTCCAGGTGTGTCCACGAGGCCCCATACGCGGCACACATTGTAAGTCGGGGGGAGTTGAACTCGAAACCTCATGGAACTTCATTTTCACGACACTTGCCAATTGAGCTGCCCCCCCGGGGGGATTATGAATTTCCTTTTACCATTCGTCTTATTTTTTAATATTTTTGAAGTGGGGGCAATCAATTTGTATATATCATACAAGGGATGATATTTGTTTATAATTTAGCAGCGAAGGTCTGTCAACTCACTTTGATTTACTCTGGGCTAATCCTTTCATGACCTTCAAAACACCTTTGCCTACAGGGAAGTTATCACGGGGAGCTTTTAATTTCCAGGGACTTTCCTTGAGCGAAACATATCAGTCTAAAATCTGATAGAAGGGCTAAAGTAGTCATGATTAGCCTAGACACACCATCTCTYAGTTAAAACCAGASGAATCATAAAATTTTCGCCTACTCTCGTTTTGAAGGTCTASTTTTTTAGGCTTCYCGAGTGAAGGAGAACTCTGTCTAAGGTCGRGTAGTGCAAAATCAAGATAGAATAAAAGCTTTCAGATATGATAGATGGGAATAGAACGAAAGTCAGAGATTTTGAAAGGGATCTTATTTCCACTCAAACCTACTTCCTGATTAGCGATCTTCTTCTATTCTTATTTTTTTTTTCTTTTTTATTTCGTATTATTTTCATTTGATTCAGAGACTCAGAATTTTGGATTTTTTCTAATCTTTGATCAAGTGACCATTTTAACATGAGTATAACCTTATTTAGAATTTATAAGAATTCTTTTAGCATCTTGGTTTGAACAACAATGATCATAGTATTTCATACCTTGGATTTCATTTGTATTCTAAAGCAAAAACCATTATTAATCTATCACCTGTTTCGTGAGAAAACTAATTGTTCTGAAACACGATTGTCGGTTTCTAATACATCTTTATCCCTCGACTATCTCGGTAAGTGTTCTATCTGAAAATAAAAATGAGAAATGTCAGAACCTTTGCAAAAAAGGAAAGGTATGTGTTACTTGTTTTTATATTTCTGTTTTTTATGAAATCAACAAAACTGGTCTTATCTATAGTAAAAGTAAAAACTTACCAAAGAAGAGAAAAACTGTAAATCAAAATAAGAAAATCAAACCGGTATATACAATGGTGATTTGGGATCTGATTATTCAATATTGCATGAAGTGCTTCAGGTAGCGCCCGTTGATAGGGGCGTTAAGGATTTTCCCATCAAGGTTTTCTAATAAGAATGAATTCTTTCCCTCGGAAGCTACGACCCTGAAAGGCCTGTTGACCGCCTATTCAGCTAGGGGTCAACTCATGTGCCATGAAGTTTGCATCATCAGATGCACATATGTTCCAGACAGTGTTGGTTCTACTTGGGTATTTGATGCCCCAGCACAAATTTTGTAAACGAAATTTCCGCACCCCTGCGTGGGTTAATAATGTAATAAGTCGACATGAGTCATAGTTAGGTCAGGTACCTTTGGATGTTTTCATTGGGGGAGTTTCTTTCACCGAGGGTTTTTTATCCTCAGGTTGTCAATCGGGCTCTCGGGCCTGGTTGACTTCCCTTGAGTTTTTCCCTCCACATATGCAATAATTTCCTCCAAAGTGGTGAAAGACGTCCTGGTGGTCCCGTCCCTTGGTATCTATTGTTTAGGAATGATGTAAATGACCATGCTAGACAATGTAGAAAGTTTCGCGGAATTTCATCGAGTCTAGATAGGTTTTTTTTAATTAATTAAATTTTAATAATTTAATTAATTAATTATTTTTTGAGCAAATATTGTAAAAACTCGGTCATGGGGTTTTTGATAGGGGTATTTGTGCTCAAAAGAAATGGAATAGCACCCCCTACACCCATAGACCA
>ML828123.1:20689-31035 GCA_009831015.1 Picea engelmannii | reverse complement strand
GTATTCTCTCCCCTTGCCACTTAGTTGGATCTAGGGTGACAAGAAAGGGCAAAGGTTGGAGGTAGTAACTAGGCATCCAACACTCTCTTTTGGTATGAACAATAATAGTTTTGGGGTAGTCACATAGTCTAGGACACAAACATTCACACTTAAATCCCCTAATTGAAGTAACACATAAAATTTACTAAAATGAAGTTACACACTACATTTCATAACACTTGCAACACATTCTCATTTCACAACATAACATCTCAATTTCATTTCTCAAGCAATCTTATGGTGGTGTGATTCATTTACAAGCAAGTTCTCATTTCAAGTCTCACAATCACATTTAAGGCAATTTAAGTTCTCATATATTTGGGTTTTTAAAGCAATCAACATCTCAAGGCAATATCTACATTGTGACATCTTATGTGATTGGTCTAAAATCTATTTTCCATTTTGTACACTTGTAATATCATCTAAGGCGCTTATTCATGTTCATAAAGTTGTATGTATGATATATTTCATCATTTCATTTTGTGAATGTTTCATTTATATAATTATCTCTTTCATGTGTATGGTGTTAATCATCTAAATTCATCTTGTTCATTGTAAGCTATTTTCCAAATACTTGGTTTGTATCTTTTCAATTTGTATATCTCAATTGTAACGTAACTCTTGTTGTATCCTGTAGCATTATTTGTCTCTTGTATAAGTTGTATTTAATCCTTTTAATTGTATAATCTAATTGACCCCTTGCCCAACCTTAGGCACTAGTCATAGTTGACTTAGGGGAAGGCTTGATTCTCATTCTAACATTTTGCATTTGCATTTTTGCTTGCCATATAGGCTAGCTTCCCCTCACCTTTAACAAACTAAAATTAACTCCTAGAATTCATCTAATAATTCACATAGTAACTAGGGTCTACCCCCCTTGGCTTCCCTAGGAGTAAGCCTAGACGGAAGAGGTTCAAGTCAAAGTGACAGCGTGGGATTTGAACCTAGGTATTGTGCCTCTAAGGACACACTAAGTGAGCACGACTTAGCTCACGTTTGCAAGTGTGTATAAGGACGACAACARCAGTATTGCAACATTTCCACTAGATTCTATCATGTATGAGGGTATGAAACTGGCATTTAATCAAGAGCACCAAGCCCTCTATGTACCTCGATGTTGGTGGCATTGATTGTTGAACTCTTCTGTCATGACCTAGTAAAAATGTACCCTTCACTCATGTAAAATCACTTGTTAGGCATGTTAAGCTTTTTCTATCTTATTTTAATGCTTAGAGGGTGACACTAATGATGAGGATCCTAATATAGGCAATGATTTTGATGATATGTAGTTATTTGTTGTAGCATGATTTTTTTTGGACTCTAGAGGCCATTTACAGCCTCTTTGTTGATGCATTTTGTTTTAGAGATGGATTGCACTCGATGCTATTTTGGTTATATGCACCCTTACTTGTTATTTACATGAGAAACTTTGTGTGTATAATGGTTTGGATTCATATGGATGCACATGAATATATCTTCACGGACTCCGACAAAGTGAGTTGTACTTGGAAATGGCACCAGTGGAGGACACTCGAGTCTATCTCTTGCTTCTTCTACAAGACATCAAAGTCTAATGCCAACCCCAGGGCCTTCTTCCTCTAAAGGAAAATCTATTTCTAGAGCTTGACTGATATGATGCCCTTTTTCTTGACCGATATGTTGTCATTTTCCTTGACTGATATGTTGCCTTTCTTTTACTATTATGTTGTCTTTTCCTTGATTGTTATGCTATCCTTTCTTAATAGATATACGTTTCCTTCTTGTTGATATCTAACATTGATGTCTATGTTTTCTTCTTGTTGATATCTAACACTGATATCTATGTTGCCTTCTTACACTGATATGTATCAGCACTCGTAGCCTTCTTATTCCTACACCCTCACACTGCAAAACACCATGAATGAGAAGAAGGGTCGACCTCTGCTTATATAGGAATGGAGAGGTGAAGGAAAGGGCTCGAATTAGCATCTTGAATGCATGTTTGTCATAACTCAGCTTTACACTTGAGTCTGAAATTAGAACTTGACTTTACACTTCGGTTAGGAATCCAACTCACCCTTGTGACTTGGCAATGCATGCGAACTAACTCAGCATGCACATGTCATGCATGCATGCAACATGCAACTAGACATGCATGCAATGCATGTCATGCATGCAACATGCAACATGCCTGCATGTGACATGCAACATGCGACAAACTTGACAACTTTGACTTTGACCTAGACATGCAACTTTGACTTTTACAGCTCGACTCTTTACAACATGAGTTCAACAACTCATTCAAATAGACTCTCATCATGGCAATTCAAATTTCTCTTCATGGTGGATAATGTTACACGTGCCAATGCACTAGATCAATACATTACATCATTTGCAATATCAGGAAGATCATTTGTTTCTAGCTTATAGAAATTTTACGTTCAACCTAACTTTTGCTAGAAGCCTTGACTTTTTCTCATGGCTCACAAGGCTTGACTAGGCTCATAGAGGTTGTACGTTCTCGTTGACTTTTGCACTAGTCTGTCTATGCTCACAGAGGTTGTACGTTCCCCCTAAATTTTGCACTAGATTGTCTGTGTTCACAGAGGTTGTATGTTCCCCCTAACTTTTGCACTAGTCTGTCTATGCTCACAGAGGTTGTACGTTCCCCCTGACTTTTGCACTAGACTGTCTATCCTCACAGAGGTTACATTCCCCCTGACTTTTGCATTAGACTTGCATAGCATCTCGTTGATCCTAACTTTTGGTTTGACTCACAGAGGTTGTACATTCCCCCTGGCTTTTGTCAATAACTCACAAGACTGGTTGATTCTCCAAATCTCCCTAGCTAGCCTCAGGGTGGCTCATGTGGCCTCTCATTGGAGAATGATTGTCGATGCTACCAAATTTAACACTCCCTCTCAGCGAGGGAGTCATTCTCAGCCACACCAATCTTGTCTCTCAGTTGCACAAACTGTTTCAATGGCAAAGGCTTGGTCAGGATATCAGCTACCTGCTCGCTCGTGGCTATGTACTGTAACTTTACAGTTTTTCTCTAGACCAAGTCTCGGATGTAGTGGTACTTCATGTCAATATGTTTTGACCTATTGTGAAAGACCTCCTGTTCAATCTTTCCATTCAAGAATGTTGTTTTTACATCCATCTAATGTAGCTTCCAACCAAGAACTGAAGCTAATGCAATAATAGCTCGAATGGAGGTATACCTGGCTACTGGGGCAAAAGTCTCCTCGTAGTCAATTCTTTATTTTTGAGTGAAGCCTCTGGCTACAAATCTTGCTTTGAACTTTTCCACACTCCCATCGGCTGCATGTTTGATCTTATAGATCCATTTGGAAGAGACCACTGATTTTTCCTTTGTCCTCGGCACAATGTCCCAGACATTGTTCTTTAGAATAGACCTATATTCCTCAAGCATGGAATCCTTCCATACTTGTAATTTATCTGCTTCTTCAAATGAAGAAGGTTTTGCATCACTGATGTTGCTCATCAATGCAACATAGCCTCCAAACCTGTGAGGCCTCTTACTTTCCCTTAAAGTTCCTTTGGGAGCAGTTATCTTTTCTGCTACCTGCATTGTTTCTTTAAGCCACACTGGCTTCCTTTTGGCTGGAGGTTCTTCAAAAGTTCTTTCTAACTCTTCAGTAGGTTCTAGGGGCTCATCACTTGGCCCTTCGTGAGGTTCCTCCCTCTGATCATCTGACTCTTCATTTTCCGAAGAAGGTGAAGCTGGCCGAATGACTTCTGATTCCTGTTGAAGCTCTCTGGATTTCTTGAATGCAACTTCCTCATGGAAATTCACATCCCTGCTTACCTCTATCTACCTTTGACCTGGTACATATATCCTATAAGCCTTGGAGTTCTCACTGTACCCACAAAAACCCCTTTCTTGCCTGAGGGTTCCATCTTTGTCCCCTTTTCCTTAGGGACATGAATATACACTGAACACCCAAATATCCTTAGATGCCCTACTTCAGGTTTGATCCCTGAGAAGACCTCTTCAGGAGTCTTGTCCTTCAAGATAGCATATGGACACATGTTTTGAATATACACGGTAGTGGAGGTAACTTCTGCCCATAAAGAATTTGGCAGATCCTGGTCAAACATCATGGATTTCGTTGCCTCACAAATTGTCCTGTTTTTCCTCTCAGCAACTTCATTTTGCTGAGGGTTATATGGCACGGTCAACTGTCTCTTGATTCCTGGTTCCTTGCAGAAATTTTCAAACTGGAGAAATTCAAACTCTCCTCCATTGTTTGTTCTAAGGGTTCTGATGTGTTTCCCTATCTTCTTTTCAATAAAGGCTTTATACTCTTTGAATTTATCAAATGTGTCACTTTTAGCTTTAAGGAAATAGATCCAACATTTTCTTGAGTAATCATCAATAAAAATGACATAATACAAACAACCACTGGGTGAGGGAGATGACATGGGACCACATACATTAGAATGAACCAGATCTAAGATGCCTTGAGCTCAGTTGTGACTGCTAAGAAATGTTTTTTTTTATATTTTTACCTAGCATGCATCCTTTACAAATTTCATTTTTATTAAGAGAAATAGAGGGCATGCCACATACCATATTATGTAGATCTGGAAGTGCTTTGTAATGAAGATGTCCAAGTATTCTGTGCCACAACTCGCTGGAGTTGGTCGCATTATGAGCTAATGCATGAACTGACTGTCTTGTCACAATGTACAGTCCTCCTCTACGAGTCCCACTAGTTTTTGTTGTACTCAAGTAGCTACCTTTAGCCCACAGTAATGCCTTCCTATCCTTGAAGATCACCCAATATCCCTTGTCCTCAAGGGTTGCAATTGATAGAAGATTCTTCTTGAGCCCTGGAACATATAATACTTCATCAACATGAAGCCGAGCCCCAGATTCCAATCTAAAGGAGATAGAGCCTACCCCCTCTATCTTGTAACATTTGTCATCCCCAAGCTCAACCTGCTTTGCAAAAGATTTTATCTTGAAATCTGAGAGGATCTCCTTGTACCATGTCATGTGCTTTGATGCACCACTGTCTACTAACCAAGTTTTCGGCCCCGTGAAAACTGAACTGGATAAGGAAGAAACCAGGTAATATTATTTTCTATTTTCTCTCTCATTAGGAGGACTTTTCTTTTTTCTTTTGGATTTATTATCCTCAGGAGTTGAGGCATGATGTTTCCCTTTCCTTGGATTTTTCTTTATATACCAACAATCTCTAGAAAAATGACCCAACTTGTTCCAACTAAAGGATTTAATCTTAGATGTATCAATACTTTTGCCTTTGAACGTACCTTTGGTGTTTGACTTCCTCTGAGAGCCTTTCTGGAAAGTGACTTTCTTCTTTCCCTTGAATCGTGATGCTAATGTTGAATGCTCTTCTTTGGTTGGCTCGCTCCTGGTAGCAATGTGACTCTCCTTTTGGAGGCAATCATGCCATAACCTCTCAAACGTGGGTTGAATCTCTCTCCCACTCACTGGATAAGAAGGTCTCCCATGAAGAAGGAAGACCATCAAATATGGTCTGCACTAAGACATCATCGTCCACTGTGACACCTGTGACCAGAAGTTGATCTCTGATCTGGGCTATTTTAGAACAGAAAGATGCTACCGATTCAACTTTCTCCATCTTAAAATACTTAAGCTTGTGCTTAAGTGTCCTTTTTTGACTTGGAGTCTGTTTCTCATACAGATTTACCAAGGTATCCATACAGTCCTTGGCAGTCATTAACGAAGTTGTCGCTGGCATTATATTGTCTTTGACTGAGTCAAAGATGATTCGCTTGGCCTTTGCTTGACTCTTCCTTAAGGCTGCTCTTCCTGCATTAGTAGTGGGTTCCTCCACCACTGTGGTCACATACTACTCAAGATCATGCTCCTGCAAAATATTTGTTATCCGGAACATCCACACATTGTAATTGGCAGCTCCTTCGAGCCGATCCTCGACCCTGACTGAAATGGAGGATTCCATGGACCTTACACTGGAAACTTAATCAAGCTTGCTTGGATCTGTGTGTACCAACTTCTGCACTGCACCAAGCTTATCACACCCTAAGCTTTGATACCATGTTAAATTATGAGCTTGATTTCTTATGCGGATTATTTCTTTAAATTCTTCAACACTTTGATTCCAGCTTAATACATTTCAACAATATAGAATCATAATTGAATAGAAATAACCATGTAGACATAAGCATAAGCTAAATACATAAGCATGCACATCAACAACACATATACCCTGGGGAAACCCTGTATAGGGAGAAAAACCCCAGCAAACGATCTTCTTTTACTGCATTAATAATGTATGACCACTTACAAATATCCACCATGAAAAATATGCTCTTAAATGAGCTTATCAAGACGACTTAGACCAGACTGAATGACCTTGTAGAAGTAGAGAGACTTGGTTGATATAATCTCTTATTATTGACCAACACTATGGACGATACCATGCGTTGCCTGGGTGCTGCTTTGCTATCCTTTACAGGACTGATATACAGCCTCACCTAACAGAGATATACACAGCCTTTCTTGACTTATATGTTTCCCTTTTCCTTGACTGATATGTTGCCATTTTCCTTGACTGATATGTTGCCTTTCTTTTACTGTTATGATGTCATTTCCTTGACTGTTATGCTGTCCTTTCTTAACAGATATACGTTGCCTTCTTGTTGATATCTAACACTGATATCAATGTTGTTTTCTTGATGATATCTAACACTAATATCTATGCTGTCTTCTTACACTGCACTAATATCTATGCTGCCTTCTTACACTGATATGTATCAACACTCACAACCTTCTTATTCCTACACCCTCACACTTCAAAACACCATGAATGAGAAGAAGGGTTGACCTCTACTTATATAGGAATGGAGAGGTGAAGGAAAGGGCTCGAATTAGCAGCTTGAATGCCTGCTTGTCATAACTCAGCTTTACACTTGAGTTCGAAATTAGAACTTGACTTTACACTTCAGTTAGGAATCCAACTCGCCCTTGTGACTTGGCAATGCATGCGAACTAAATCAGCATGCACATGTCATGCATGCAACATGCAACATGTGACAAACTTGACAACTTTGACTTTGACCTAGACATGCAACTTTGACTTTTACAACTCGACTCTTTACAACATGAGTTTAACAACTCATTCAAATAGACTCTCATCATGGCAATTCAAATTTCTCTTCATGGTGGATAATGTTACACGTGCCAACGCACTAGATCAATACATTACATCATTTACAATATCAGGGATCATTTGTTTCTAGCTCATAGGAATTTTACGTTCAACCTAACTTTTGCTAGATGCCTTGACTTTTTCTCATGGCTCACAAGGCTTGACTAGGCTCACAGAGGTTGTACGTTCCCCTTGACATTTGCACTTGTCTATCTATGCTCACAGAGGTTGTACGTTCCCCTTGACTTTTGCACTAGACTATCTATGCTCACAGAGGTTGTACGTTCCCCCTAACTTTTGCACTAGTCTATCTATGCTCAAAGAGGTTGTACGTTCCCCTTGACTTTTGCACTAGATTGTCTATGCTCACGGAGGTTGTACGTTCCCCCTGACTTTTGCATTAGACTTACATAGTTATCTCGTTCGTCCTGACTTTTGGTTTGAGTCACAGAGGTTGTATGTTCCCCTTGGCTTTTTTCAATACCTCACAAGACTAGTTGATTCTCCAAATCTCCCTGGCTAGCCTCAGGGTGGCCCATATGGCCTCTCAGTGGAGAATGACTGTTGATGGTGCCAAATTTAACAGATACGAGGCAAGCAAAGGCATTAATGAGAATCAAGCGGTTGAATTCTTTCTTCTAGGAGATGGCTAAAGCATGTTGAAGATGAGGAAATCCTAATGGAGGATTTTACACACATTTGGAGGTATATTTCACCTTTTGGGGGTAAGGGTGCATTGTTTGAGGCCTTTCTATATATTTGGAGGAAAATTCTTTGCATGAAGGGATGCCATGTGGCATTAATGACATGATCAAACACCAAAAGGAAGGGTGTTTTTCTTATGAAGGTGACAAGTGGCATTATGGACCCATTTTATGCATTTGAAGGCAAAAGGAGCAAAATGTCCCACATAGAGGAACCTTGGAGCATGCATGTGGCAAGGAAAGAGGTTATAAGAGAAACACGCTAGCTTAGAATGATAACATGTGGTGATGGAAATGTTTGTGACATGTGTGGTCAAAGGCTATCTCTTGATGAGGAGCATTCCTCTTCTAAGGTGGAAAGAGTTATATTTTTGGATTGCTTGATCATAAATCTACACTAAAAAGAGGGACATCATCCTTAAATGGGAATTTTAAGCATGTAAAAAGGTCATCATGGGGTATTCCACATGGATCGAGGTGTGATTCACATATTTGGAGGAGCTACTTGAAGGAGGAAGTGGACACATGTCATCTTGTGATTTAATGAAACCCTAAAAGCACTCTAAAGAGGAGCATCCTACTTGTAGGGTTTCTACCTCCCATTTGTTATTATTTTATGAATTAGGGTTTAATATGAAGGATAAAAGTAGAGGAGAGATTCATTTGCAAAAGTGTAATGTTCCCAAGCCAATATGACAGGAACATCACGGTTTTGGTGCATTTTTAAACTTTTACTGAGTGTGGTATTTCGTCAAACACTTTGTTGATTTACTTGTTTGTATGTGTTTACTTGCAGGTTGACCTCTTGATTTTGGCCTTAGGGTTTATGTTCAATAATCACACATAGATCTGAAGATACAATCAATGAAAGTACAAGATGCACCAAATATGGAACCAATAGCAAGATCTGACATTTATTAATATAATGAGCAAGAACTTGATACAAGAGTGAGGCAGATCTGGAATGCTCAACAGATGGCTCCAATAACACAATAGAAGATGCTACAAAATGCTCTAATAGAAGACTACAAGCCTCCAAAGGTTGAATACTCAATAAAGACCAATGCAAGAATAGATCTGAGCCGCATGAAGTGCCAAACCCCCAAGCTGGAAGATGCCACACCCTGCCGGAACACTGAATAGCCTCAACAATTCGGCCTTGCTGTCAAAGATTTCCAAACCCTCCGATGAATATGCCAAACTATAGATCAGGAAAATGCAAGAACAACCCAGGTGCTCAAATCTCCAAGATCCCTCTCAAACTCATGGATCTACCCTCCCTCCAAGGAATGGTGCGCCCCCCTGGATGCCTGAAACCCTAGATAATTTGGCCTAGCTGAAGAAGCCTCCAAATGAGTCCAATGAAGATGCAAAACTGTAGATCAAGATGTGTAGAGTCCCCTCTTGAAATATCAAACCGAAATACCAAGGAATGCTCCTCCAAATGTTGAATCCTCAAGTGGAGTTGCGCACTCCTAAAAACTGTCAAACCCTACAATTTCGACCCTGATGAAGGAGGCCTCCAAATGCCCTGAAACTCGCTAGAAAGGTAGATCGGGACACTGCAAGTCACTAGGTAATTCCTTGGAATGAACCTCCCTCAAAGAATGGTGCGCCCCCCTTTGCTGGAAATCGCCAATGGTGCGCCTTCCTTCTCTTCCTGTGCTTATGGCTGGTGTAGAAGTTTAGAACCCTCTTGCACTGAATAGATCCGAACTAGAATGGTGTGGGGGAGTATTGCATCCCCGAGACCAAGCTTGGGACAAGCTAGGTGGAACTTTTCACCACCGAATCGTCCTCTAGGGTTTGTTAAATCAAAACCCTCAAAACCCCCAAGGTATGAGCTCTATAGCTAGAAGCCAGATATCAAAATGATAAATGTAATGTCCCATTCTCCCTAGGCAGACAGAATACCGTGGTGGTTTACACAGTTTCCCGTAAACCATTAGACGGACGAGCTAGGGAAATGATATTGGTAAAGTCACTTTTGAATTATAAAGTGAAAACTTAGGAAAAGTGAGTTTATTAATATTAAACCCCTCTTTGAGGGTATTTCTCTCCAATTATTAATTAAATGGATATTTTAATAGAGAAAAAGAAAAGTGAAGGAATAAAAGGATGGTTGAGGGTGGAAAAGGCATTATTGACTATTCATTTTTTAAAAATTGAGTTTGGAGAAGAGCTCGGAGAGCTAGCGAGGGTTTCAGCTGGAAACCCATTTCGGTGCTCGGATTCGGCAGTGAAACTATCTGCCCTAGCTGTGAGATTGGAGGAGCCATTCCGGTTTCTCATTTGCAGGGATTGGTATCTTGATTCGAAGAACTTCATTGACGAAAGCATTCCATTGGTAGATTTGGCGAGAAGGGGCATTTTTCTCTTGGCACGAGTTGGTGGTTTGATCGTTTTCTTGAGCTGGGCGCATCTCTTATTATTG
>ML828122.1:116590-131239 GCA_009831015.1 Picea engelmannii | reverse complement strand
TTATCCTGAAGCAATATTCCAATCATGTTATGAAAAAATCTTAACAATCCATGCATCAATACTCTACCTAAATAAAATCAAAAGGTTGGCTCTATCATTCACAACAGAAGCACATGCTATCCATCCATCCATCATATTTTTAAATTCAATAATCAATTTCCATTGGAACAGGGAGTGATAGGGCTATTGGGAAGATGGGGGGCTTTGTAGGGAGCAAAAAATGGTAGCATGGAAATGAACCTACCAATGAATATTGTTCAATAAAATGTAGAGGTAACTTCTTTACAAAAACAATGTCTCCATATCCAAACTTCCAACACCAATCATCACCTAGTCTCTTTCCTTTCCTTTTAATCCTTTATTTTTTCTTTAAATGAAATTCATAATAACATAACATGGGATGTTTTAAATGTATTTGGGAAGGAGATGGGCATATAATGAGCGTAAAGTGAGATAATGAACGAGAATGAGATGATTATTGTTCTATTACATGAAATAATATTTATTGAAAAATCGACATTGCCATCATTTTCCAAAAACCTTTATTTGTTAACAATTCAAATCCAAGACACGACAGTGTTCAATATAAAACCTCGAGAAAATTTTAGGATTGTCAAACTTTACAATTATTATTATTATTATTATTATTATTATTATATATCCATTAGCAAAACATTGTGTAAGAGATTGTTTACAAAGTCATTCGAAACCAGATTGCCTCAAGCCAGCATGGGAGGCTGAGAAAAAAAACATAAAGCCATTGACCTTTCATTGTACAAAATTTGTATCACAACCCCAATAGTTGTTGCATAAACAGACTGGGTTTGAAACCTCAAAGTAAAACTAGTGATCATCGTTTTTTTTCAAAACCATTTAACCTCAAAATCGACCAAACCCTCTTAAATAAATAACAAACGAGCCAAGACTTTATGGATATAGCCAATATTTTCCACTGTCGAGTCAACAACATAACAAGTATCAAAACTTGAGTTTGATTTCACTAACAATCCATATGTCGAATAGAAAAGTAGGCTCTGGGCAGGCCATGGGTGAAATATTTTGTAATGGGGGCTGTAAAGCAACAAAACAACATCTTTTCCCAAGACAAACCTTTCCAAAGACCTTCCAAAATGGCCGCAAGGCCAATACACAGGTCTCCAATATATTTTCAAATAGTGGAATGATAATACAAAGGGACAAAAATCTACCAATGACCGGGCAAAGGGTGTGGCATTACGCAATAATCACAAAAACCTAACTATTCTTTTTTATTTCACAAAGAAAACCCTTCGAACTTTAATCACCATAAATGAATGAAACTGAATGTATTTGCCATAATTATTTGTCAACAGTCATAACATAATAAGAAACATTAATTCTAGGCGCAACACAATCACATACTTCAAACAAAATTGTATGCCAAACAAATTTCTGAGCTCGAAATGTTTAAATGCCAACAAGAAGAAACCCCATTTAAATGTAATTTGCACAGCCAAAATGCTCACATACATCCACTGTAATCTTCGGAAAACAAACACACTCTATAAGCAAAATCTAAGAGCCAACATAATGATTTTATTCGGAGCAGAGTTAAAGTTCATGAATGGAGAGATAAGAGCCAGCATACCTGTAAGGAGAATGCTAGAAAGCTAACAAACACCACTATCCTTCCAAAGGTTGAGCAAAACAGAGGCAATACTAACCAAAGCAACCAAAACAATGCGAGTATAGTGAAGGTGGCAACCTCGATTTAGGGTAAGAACGACGTGCAAAAATTGCATGTCGTTTCTCACATTAATTTCCATCCACCACAGCCAAGTATGGAGCGCACCCAAACCTCCAAAACATTTTCCATAAAACAAATAATCCACCATGTATATTCAATTCACCACCAAACATAACATTTCCAATCCAAAATCGAATCGACCTCCCCTACATTAATCTCATAAGTACTATATGTATGTTCAACACTTAGCACCAAAACATGTCCCACATTTCTTACTAACAGAGGATTTCCATTCCATAAAACATATCAATTGTCCACAATACATAACGAGTATAACATAAGTCCAATAGCGATGGGGCCTGTTCTTGGAGTTTGAATAATATGTCTACCTATAGGTGTAGAAAAATAAACTAAAATGCTTATTAAAACAAACATTTTCTCCCCCCTTTTTTTTAAACAAATCAAATTGTCAACACACTTAGCATCCATCAATTGCACATGAAAACATGCTATAATTTATTTGTCTACTTTCAACTGTAAAATCTTTCTCGCAAGGTAATCATGAGTGAAAAAATAAGAGAAGTGCTCTCCATCATTGTTTTCCTAAAAAGGGGTCCCACCTATTTATTATTATCTTAAATGTATATAAGTAATAATGCATTGCAACTCATTTGTAGGGAGGGGTTTCATGTTGCGCTTTTGGGCGTCAACAAATGGGTTATATAAAATGGAGATAGATACTTGCTCGCATAGAGCTGTGGATTTTTGGGATTCATGTGAAGCATTAGTTCATTTAAAAAAAGAAAGCAGAATAAATGTAAATGTAGTAAAAATAGTAAGAAAATCATTAAATGTAAATGTTGATAAAATAGTAAGAATCAATAAATGTAAATATTGTTAAAATAGTAAGAAAAACAATTTTTAAAATACTATTATTAGTTGTTTCATATTGTTACATATTTTTTCAACCAATTTCAAGGAGAGTCTAACTCTGGCAATGCTTACAAGGGTTTTTGGTATAATGTGTGTGTTCACACTTGAGGAGTGAAGGAAATATCATGTGAGTCACATCCCTAATTGGATATCCATCCACCTTGTCCTCCAGACGAAATTTATATAGATACATACAATAATGCAACTCAACACTACAAAGCAACCTCCAATTTAAAGTCAAAATCAATTCACCAACTATTCTAAAATCCAATTTCGTTTTAATATATCGCTCTTCCCTCCCAACTCCCATCAACAATCTAACATTTTAATTTTGTTTTCAAATGTTCACATAATGTTCATCATTTTTCAGGAACCTACAACTAGGATATGCAATGTATCCATAAATTATTTTTCCCATCACACTTTTATGGGTAAAATGCCCACTTTTATGGGTAACATGGCCATCATTCTTTGCTTTTATTGACCTGACATCCTATCTTTTTCTAGTAGAAAAAATTTCTCAATTATATTTTAAAATATAATGTGTTCTCTCATCAAGTACATCAGCGAAGAGATCGCTGTCAAGAAAATCTTTCACCAAGCAAAAGGACAACATGCCAATTTTGCTAGCAAGAGATCAAAATCTAAGAAGGAGCAGACAATCGAAAAGATACATCATATCTTACACAATAATTGCTTCTAAGTTATAATCATTGGGTTAAATTGATTCAAGTTTTCATATTAGATATATCCTTGTATCTTTCATTGTGGTCGACACAAAATTTGAATACTTAGATTTTTCTACTTCCCAATTCAAGATGCCCATCTCGAAATCGAACTCTAATATTAGTAGAACCTGCCTTTCTGGTCTTCCCATAAACATTTATGGGCAGCTATTTTTCACTCTACTATAAATGTTAGAAAGAGACCGAATTGCAAAAAATTATTGACTGAATTCACTTTATAGCTTTATTTCCCGCGTTGTATATTTTGTATTTTGCGTCTCTGTGACACTGACAAGCTAATTATCGCCAAAGTTTAGGGCATACTTTATTGAAGTGTGTCCTTGTTTTATTGACTGGATATTAGGAAAATGTTAAAGTTGAAAAATTATCGTGTTGAAATTGAGCTTATTAGGTTTTTGATGCAAGTGGATTCGCTTATTGTATTTGTTTTTAGTTGACTATTTCAAAAACATCTTCTAGTATTGGCTGTAAATTTTGTAGTTGGTGTTTACGACATTGATGTGTTATTTTATTTAGTGTTTTTGTTCTTATTCGCTAGTTTTTGCATGGTTCAAGTGGATTTTATGAAGGATGGGTCTATAGTCACCCTACGCAATGCCAGATTTGACATGTTTAAAGGTTAAAGCAACTTGTTGTTGATGGAGGTGATTGATACTGCAAATGGCACTGCAAAATTTGTTGTGAAAGACAACAATCTTTCTCTCGTGGAGTATGAATTGGTCAATTTGCAAGAATACTAAAACTTATAACTCTAGATAGAAAGGGGTACATTTTTCCTTGTGATGCTTGATTAAACTACTCTCTTAGTAGGGAAATGAAAAACAAGGATTCTCATAAGAACATCGATCAAGTCTGGGAATGATTTCAAACTCGCTTTCATGTGAGTTAGATTGGGTTAGGGATACCCTGCTTTCTATCGTGGTATACAAGAGATGCATCTTATATGTTGGACTTCAATGTGCTTATGGAAATACTAATATTATCAAGATTGGGGTGTTAGAGTAGGCTTTTCTTAGATTTGGTGGTGAAAATTTTGTGTTATAGTGCACTAATAGTTGAGTTTAAAATAAAAAACAATGTTGTTATACAACCCATTATGGTTCTCTTGGATTTGGTGGTGCAACTTCTATGTTATCGTGTACTAATAGGTGACTTAATTGTCATAAACTCAAAAACACTATTGTTATACAACCCATTATGGTTCTCTTAACTTTGAAACTTGGCTCTACATCTAGTTTTATGATCATTTGTGAGAAAGGATGTTATGCAATATTAAGTATGTTGGAATCTATGTCAATTCAACTTGAAAAGTAAAAAATGTGGATTGGCTATGTTAAGTGAGAGATTTTGAACAACAATTGAAATGCATCAAGGAACAACCCACTAGTTGAATTAGATGCAGAACTTTCTAACCACCTTGGGATTGCCTTGGGTGATAAAAGATGATTGAATCAACCTTGTTTTGTGCAGATCAATTATGCACTCAAGTGTATATATAGATGATCTATAAATCAATCTTAGGATGTGTGAAATCATGAAAATTATGTTCTTGTCGATTACAATGTCATATTTGTGAAACAAAAAACATTAACTCTTCTTGGATCGAGTGTTACTACTTTTGCAACACCATGTGAATTCTAACATGGTATTGAAGCTTTTGGTTTTGAAATCCTAGCTTGGTTCTTGTCACAAGGAATTTGGAGGTTATGGAATCACATGAAAATGTAAAATATCTGGAAAAGATTGACTTCTTTGGACTTGCAAGTTTGAATCATGATTTTCAAAACTAATGTGGGTTTGAAGCATGAGCTTGCGGTGCTTGACATAAAAAACTATGGCATGTGGGGACAAGGCACCAAGACTTCACTAAAGAGAAAAACATTATGTCAATTCACAAAGATTGTCCATTGATCCTCAATGTGAGCATGAGAAGTTCATTGTAAATAGAAAGGACAAAGTGATAGGTGTTATGGTGCCCCACATCTCAAGGCAGATTTAGTTTCACACTAGTGGAATCCCTTGTTCAAATGAACTCTAGAAGAAGATGATTTTTTGTTTAACGAGGTTGATGAAAGTCATGTTATGCAACTTGAGAAAGAGTTTATCTCTTTGGAACCTCTCCCTTTCGACATGATTGAGGATTAAATAACTCATATAAAGGAGTTTTAGTTGAAGCTAGGTACATGTAGAATGGACTTCCCAAAGAAGGGAAATTTATAGAATTGATTCTA
The DNA here is from genome assembly GCA_009831015.1 of Picea engelmannii. Lineage (NCBI taxonomy): Eukaryota > Viridiplantae > Streptophyta > Pinopsida > Pinales > Pinaceae > Picea > Picea engelmannii. Next base: position 125,603 of record ML828122.1, on the reverse strand, counting down.
TAGAATTTGAAAACATCGTATGATGTATTGTTTTTCCACATTTAAGGTGAATTGGACCTCAAGAAAATAAGGTGATAAGGATTATACCTTTGACTCATTTTTCTCTTTGTTGGAATAAGACACATGAAAAATTGTTAGATGAAGGAAATATGAGTAATAAGTAGTAGGCACATTTCATCAAGGGAAAATGCCAACAAAATTATAGAGAAAGAGGTTGAGGCAGAAGCTATGGTATAGACCTTGATAAGGGTTGTGAATATCAAATCGCCAACAAAAAGCATAGAGGTGAAAGTGGGAAATTTACCTTGAAGATCAAGAACAAGAAGACTTATCAATATTGTGGCAAATTAGGGCATATTGGGAAGATTTGTCGGAAGAATCCCAACAACCTTAAGGAGAAGGTTAAGAGGCTTGAAGGTGATCATCGACGATGTTCTCAAGAAGGTAAGGGTGATAAATTTACCTTTTTTGTTAGTTCTTCTCATGCATTACAGGCTCATACTTATCAAAGGGAGTGGATTGTAGACTTTGGCTTTTCACATCACGTGGCTAAAGATGTTTCACTTTTTTCTTGCTTGAGTGAGGCAAAAGAATATAAGATATTGGTTACGGATGATTTTTCATTTACCATTGTTGGTAGTGGTAGGGTCGATTGTGTAAATGACATGATCATTAATGTTTACCATGTACATTATCTGAGTGTTAGTATGTTATTTGTAGAACTCACCCAAACTTGCAAGAACACTGAATTCTAGGTTGATAAGTTTGTTGTGAAAGATATTAGCAAATATTTTGAGGTTGTTTTTTAGGGTATTCTTGACTCCAAGGATAGAATGTATAAGTTTTGTGATTTTAGGGGTGTACAAAAGAAATAAACGAGACCATTTTCATTTATAGCAAAAATTAATGATAAAAGCGAAATTTGGCATGAAATACTAGCACATGGGAATGCCCTAGGTTTTTAGGAGTATAAAGTTGATGGTTTGGTTGAATATGGTTCATGGAATCCCTAGAGTGGTTCCTTCTAAAGAAGTGGCGAGGGCAGGGTTATTGGTAAATATCATCAAGAAAATTTTGAGAAAGGGAAGTCTTATAGGACAAAGACACAACTAGAGCTTCTACATGTTGATCTTTGCACAATTAACCATCCCTCTTTAGCAAGTGAAAAAGGTATGTTTTCACCTTTATTAATGATCTTTAAAGGTTTGGTTTATTTCTTGAGGACAAAGGACATGGTATTTGAAAAATTCAAAGACCTGAGGGCATTGGTTGAAAAATAATGTGGTTGAATTGTGAAGTGTTTGAGGTATAATAATAAAGGATAATGTGTGAGTAATGCCTTTGAAGGATAATTGTCATAGAATGATATCTCATGGAAACCGACTATAATGTACATTCATTGTAGAATGGTGTTTCTAAGAGAAATAAAAAAACTTTGATTGAGATGGGTGGATGTTTGCTTCAAGTATAGGGAATACCAACTAGTTTTTGGGTTGTGGTTGTACATGATGTGCTTTGGTTTGTTGTGTTATCTTCAATGTCTGGTTCATAACATTTGGTTTTAGAGCATACGATCCAAGGGTTTTTTTCCCTCAAACGAGGCATCATGGAATTTTCGCTATAAGATTTTTTTTAGTGAAGTTTCATACTGTGAATTTTCAAGATCCTGAAGAGACATAGCGAAGTGATTATGGTAAAAATTACAGGTTTTGGTTCACTACATTTTTTGAGATATATCTTGTGAAAGTTAGGGTGTTTGACTAGTACAACAATTAGTCTCAAATTAGCCATCTTGCGATTTTATTTATAACTTTTTTTCAGTGACATTTCAGACCAAAATTTTTAGAATCCTGAAGAGACAGAGCTAAGTACTTGTGGTAAAAATTGTAGGGTTTTGTTTGCTATACTTTCTGAGATATAACCTATGGAAGTTAGGGTTTTTTACTAGTCTCGAAATCAGTCTCAAACGAGTAATATTAGCATTGTCACTATAATTTTTTTTTGATGTTTTAGAGTGAATTTTTCAAGAGCATGAGGAGACATATCAAAGTACTTGTAAAAATTTCAGGTTTTGGTTCGCTATACTTTCTAAGATATAGCATATGGAAGTTAAGGTTTTTTACTAGTCTTGAAATTAGTCTTAAACTAGTCATATTGGAATTTTCATTATAATGTTTTTCTGGTGAAGTTTCAAACTGTGAAATTTTCAAGAGACCGAGGAGACATAACAAAGTACATGTGATAGAAATTTTAAGGTTTTGCTTCGCTATAATTTCAAAAACATAGGTCATGGACATTAGGGTTTTGGCTAGTCTTACAACTAGTCTCAAACATGTGTTCTTGGTAAAACTATCATGTCCTAGAAAATTCCAAATTGAGTGTCACTAGTTCTTTTAGAAAGAAGATAGATCACAACATGTCAGCTCAAAATTTTAGAAGTAGAGCAGAAAAATTGGACATGTGGCATGTTGTATAAGTTTTCTCTCTCGAAAAGGCCAAAAATCGATAAGTTTTGGGTAAGTTACCATAAAATTTTCTTGGCACCTCAGAATTAAATCAAACCCATGGCATTGTAGAGAAGACATATCAGAATATAACATGTTGAAATTTCAGATTTAAAAGGGATTAAATTTCAGAGATACATCAAGAGAAAGGTCAACTAGTAAGACAATCTCCAAATCATGCTTTTAAAAGGTATGTTAAGTTAAAGTTATCATAAATTTTGATTGGAATCTCCAATTGGGGTGATTCAAAAGGCATTGGAAATGGAAAACACATGATATTATATTGGGAAAATGATAATAAATATATCAGATCATTATTTCTAGTATATTTAGGTTGGGAGTTGAGGGTTTTGGTTAGATCTCAATTAAGAATCAATGACAATACCTAATTTTTCTGGAGAGGAAGATAAAGATGAAATCAATCTTGTGGAATGGTTGAGAACAATAAAGGAAAATGGTAAGACTCCTCTTGAGGAAAGTGATTATTTTTATGGTGAAGCTTGGATGTGATGAATGGGTATTAATACTAGATGAAACATCACATGGGAAATATTTGAAAATTTGCTCCAAAAAAATGGATCAAGGACTCGAAAATAAAAGCAATTCATACAATTGAACATGAATTCAAGGAATATAAAGAAGAAAATTTCAAATTATAAAAATATAAGGATGAATTAAAATAAGATCTTAAGAGCAAGGGTGATCAATTGTGTAAGTTGCAATCACTTAATGAATCACTCATTCAAGAGGTTAATAACTTAAATCAATGTAATATGCAAATACAAGAAATATGAAGATGTATATTATAAAAACATAATAAAAAACTATTGGATGAGGTCAAGAGATTGAAAGAAAAAGAAAAGTGTTGTCAAGATCAAGAAGCGTTGCCAAAATCAATAAAAAACAAGGATCTTGGATGAAGAGACTATGAGAATACTTGAAAAGGAAATTTGAAAGAAGATTGAAGAAGCCCTAGACACAAATGAGGTAAAATCAGAAATGCAATATGGAATTGAAGGACTAAGAATTTGATAGATGAGGTCACATTTCAACTTCAAAAGGAGAAAGAAGAAAATATTCAAGAAGGTCATCATAAGATACTTGATGAAGTCGAACTCCATTTAGAGGATGTACATGTCAAATATGATGGTGTTATCTCCAATGCTAGAGTAATCAAAGACCAAACAAAGATGATAGAAGATGTCATTGTCTTTGGAAAGAAGATAGATGAAATGGGTGTGTAAAGTGAAGGAAAGCCATCAAATGTGAAACCATATTTACACCCTCATTACCAAGAAAGATTTCAAGGAAGACAAAAAGATCAATATCATAATTATCAAGGAAGAAGATGGAATACTCATCAATATTTCATGGAATAAGCCATCACAAAACCATTATTCAATAGTATATTGTTGGAGACCAACAACTACCACAAATTGGAAAAGTTACAACAACAATACATGGAATCAAAGGAAAGGAAATTATGCAACAACCAACCATAAAGGATTAAGACCGAAAAGAAATGAGTTTGGATGGATGGATCATCAATGGAAAAAAGAAAGCAGGAGCATAAGAAAATCATATTACTTGGTTTCATCAAATGTAAAGCCTTTAATTGCAAAGATTTGAGGACATAGTTTTTTAAAAGAGGGTGGTACTATGGTATGATCCCTAAGGGAGCATGTATGTGGTTAAATGCATATGTAATGGTGCTTGATCTAATAAAGGGGCCACATGTGCAATGTGTGAATAGGTATATATAGAGATCATATAGTCATTATTGAGGGAACATGTGATTTGGTTGTATGAATGTATCGAGATAGTTGGAGGAGGTTCTCCTATTCTTCAAGGAGTTATTGTGTAATTCATTTATCTTATCTATATTAGGGTTGTTCTCTATGCTCACATTTGTTGTACATGGTGTGTACTTTGGCTTATTGTTCTATCTTCAATATTGTGTTCATAACAACAAAAACGACCATTGAGGTTGCTAGTAGTGATGTGGGAGATGCAACTAATTCTATGAAGACTTGTGGACAAAAACATGTTAATGTTGCACTCATGGCATGTGTGCTAGAAACGTGTGATCTTGAAATATGTTCAGATGCACATGATAGGCTTGAATGGGAAGATACTATTACTGAAGAGTGTTGTTTTTGAAGGACATAAGATTTGACTAGTATCAAAGTATTTTTCTCAACATGAAGGTATTGACTACAAAAAAACAATTTTTCCCCATTGTAGTTAAGATGAACTATATTGCTACTAATTTTGGTGTGGAGGTACACTAGATGGATGTGAATAATTATTTCTTACATGGGTATCTTATTGAATAGATCTATATGAAGAAACCACCTAGGTTTTTCAAGACAAGAATATTGCATGGAGATTGAACAAATCTTTGTATGGATTGAAACAAGCGCCTAGGGCATGGTATGCGAAGATTGATAGTTTATTTTTTTGACTTGGCTTCAAGTAAATTGAATTAGATCACACTGTTTATGCACTTCATGTGAATGATGTAATTATCTTCATTGTGATTTTTGTGGATGATTTGTTCAATATTGGAAATAATGACAACCAATTTTCAATTTGAGGTTGAAATTGAAGGATACATTTGAAATTTTCGAGTTAGTTTTGTTGCATGTCATTCTTGGAATCCAAATTATGCAATTGGATGGTGATATATTAATTTTTAGACAAAAGTATGCTTTGGATCTCTTGAAGAGATTTAATATGGAACACTATAAGCCATGTTCTACTTTGTTTTAGTGCAGATTCAAGTTGGCTATGGATTGTGATTTTTCGAAAGTCATTGTTATTGTCTACAGATAACTTGTTGGTAGTCTTGTCTATTTGACTCATAGTAGACTCGATATTGCCTTTGTTGTTAGTTTGGTCTTGAGGTTCATGAAGGCCATATGAATGCTACAAAGATGATTGTTTGATATATCAAATGCACATATCAACTTGGCATTAAATATTTTAGCAGTGTTTAAAATCAATTGGTTGGATATGCAGGTTTTGATTGGGATAAAGTCCATTGTTGGATATGTGTTTATTCTAGGATCTAGTCTGATTGTGTGGTCGTGTAAAATTAAACAAGGTGTTTCCTTGTCGACCATTGAAGTTGAATATAGAGTAGTAGTGAGTATTGGAACTGAGACAGTTTGGATTTACAATTTGGATGGGAGAGCTTGGGTTTCCTCATACATAATAAACTACAATGTATTGCGACAATCATAATGCAATATAAGTGGCTCAAAATCTTGTTGCACACAACAAGATGAAGCATGTTGAGCATCATGCACACTACCTCAGAAAATTGGTACATGAGAATGTGATAACTCTTGTTTATTGTAGGACATATGATTAGATTGATGTTATTTTTACTAAGCTACTGATAGAGCCAAAGTTTGTTAACTTTTGATCTATGCTTGAGCTTCAAGGAGCTATCATTTCTTTGGGATGGGGGTTGGCATGGTGGTGGTTTTGAGATAATGTCGCCTCTTGATTCTCCAAGTTGTGTTTAATGGGGGGATCTTGGGATTTGTGTAAATCCAACTTGAGAAAGTGTAAGGTCCCACCTTAACTACCATCCCGACATAACAAAACTAAACTCAATCTAGGTTTTTTTTTTTTTTTTTTTAACATATATATACTTAAACTAACTCACTTATAGTTATATGTGTAAAATAATTATAATTATAATTACAAAACAAATGGAAAATTTAATCTTTAATTGAAAAATGTATAATTCCAAGAGTTGTTAAATTTATCATAACTAGACAACACTTGGATTTTAAAATCAAGAGTAAAGGCAAAACATGAAAACTACAATTATTGTGACATTTCACCAAACACTTAGCATGCATCCAAACTACAACCATTGATGCATTTCATCAAACACTTTGCATGCATGCAAGCTACAACCATTGATGCATTTCATCAAACACTTTGCATACATGCAAGGTGCAACCATTGAGACATTTCATCAAACACTTTGCATGCACACAAGCTATAGCCATTGAGGCATTTATTCAAACGATTTTCCTACATGCACACTATATCCATAATGCAAAATAGATAATGTCCACAAATAATCATAAATAGCTATGAAAAGATACACATAAATAATTATTGCACGTTGTATTATTTCATTCAAAACAATTTCCGATGTTGATTACCTCTCTCATTTATTGGAAAACTAACAAGTTTAATTTTGATATATCTCATGATTACATTTGCTACACACTATATTGCGGTAATGTGTAGTGTTTGTTTTCACATTAAAAAAAAAAACCTTGATAATATCAATAAACCTAGTGAATATGGTGTGAAAAATTGACTTGAGAACTAAACATTACTCTGTTTCTTTTTACAAGCCACACACCAACATAAATTTTGGTTGCAGAATGTGAAATCTGATGAATGGATAGATTTGGGTTGAATTTGAATATTTACTTATGCACGCTATATTAAGAAACATGGTAAATACATCCCATAAGAGTTCTCGAAATATATACATAAATAATTATAATGTCTATAAATATCTATAAAGTGTTGGAAAAAGATACACATAAATAGTTATAAATAATTATTCAATATACACACTCTAATAAGAAATATAATAAATGCATCCCATAAGAGTTCTGAAAAATACACAGATAATTATAATGTCCCGAAATAACTAAAAATAGTTGTGAAAATATACACATAAACAATTATAAATAATAATTCAATATACACATTCTATTAATAAATATAATAAATGCATTTCATAAGAGTTGCTACATAAGAACATATGTTGGGGAAAGCCAATGTCCAAATGGAGAGAATAGTGGGTGATTGGATGGAATTGTAAGTATTAAAAGCTTAAAAAGGAATATCAATTTAAGAGTATGATCTCTAAAATATATTCTCTCACAAATTTGGAAGTAGACTACAACAATCATTTTAACTAATCATGTAAATATGGAAACTAATCATACCTAAGGGAAGATTACTATCTATGAGGGAAATTACATGAACTCAGTAAATTAAGAAATCCACTATAAAATGGGTAAATTAATAAACTTCAAAATTAACTTCATTAGTCAAAAAGCATGCTATGGACGACATTTCTAGGATAATCATAATTACAAATAATTAAATAAAGACAATAAAATTTATGGAACCTTTTGGTAGGCCATCATTTTAATTTCTCATCCCCCAAGAAATCTGTAGAATTGGGAAATAAACAAAAGAAGAAGAGAGAAAAATGTCATCTTTAACAACACATTATTTTCCTTTAACCTTGAATAATAATTACTTTCACATATGCCATATAGTTCTCTAGTTACCTGAAATGTTAGCTAAAATAAATACTACCTAATACCCAATAATTGATCACATATAATTAAATTGAAGAACTAAACATTTACCTGAAACCAACTAATTTTCTCCCTTTAGCAACTCCACTTTCCAACTCAAGACCAACCGGTTTACCACCCAACCTTATCCACGGATAACTTCTCCCCTTGGAACCCCCGAGTTGTAAGAGCTCACATACAGTACCTAGATAGATAAATAGAGAGATAATAGGCAATCTAAGGAAGATGATCCTCTCTTCCTTCCAACACCACTCAAATCTTACTCAACCAAGCCAAGCTACCTAGATATTTAATTCAGAGATTCCAAAATCATTTTGGCAGCATCTGGTTATTATCCAGGTCCCCCCATACCATTGGGGCCCTTGTGTATTTATAGGCTTTGAGAGAGGTGACACCTCCCCCTCTCATGAAAAATTCGTTATTTTTTTAATTGAAATAATTTGTATTATTCACCACCCCCCTTGAGGTGGCAATCCCACATTTTTTTAATTTTTAGTTAAATAATTAATTATCTTCATATTCACCACCCCCATGTTGTTGATTAATGTTAGTTGTCATTGATGTCAACCCTTGAAGAAATCCTGGTAGCACAAAGGTTTGGGTAATGGACACAACTTTTTTTTATGTAAAGATGACTCATTATTGTCTTTTCATGGTTGATAATAGGTAGAAATGGATGAACTCCAAAGTGGTCCCCTTATGGTGAAATCCCTCATGGGAAGATGCTTTGCAGATTGAGTTATCCTAGAATTATGGTTAGAGAACCCATGTTTATTTGTGGAATAATGAGATGAAGGTTAGTGAATTTTTCAGTGAAACTATCCTATATGGATATTTATTATCATTTCATTTCCGATGGTATGTGGAACATCACATAACTCCTCACGATTAGAGAGTTATGGCCATGAGAAGTTGGAGAACCCAGGTTTGGGTAATGGACCCAAGTTTGTTTGATGGATAATGGTATGAGTTTTGATATATTTGCATGTAATATTATTCTATATGGATGGTACATGTCATTCCATTTCTGGTGGTATGTGGAACGTCACATAACTCCTCATGGTTTGAGAGTTATGGCCTTACGAAGTTGGAGGACCCTCTTATGTCATCTAGAAGCCCCAAAAGGTCAAAGTAGTC
>ML828122.1:97507-116540 GCA_009831015.1 Picea engelmannii | reverse complement strand
AAAGTGAATACAAAATAAATTATTTAAATAATAAATTTAATGGAGAAATTAGAAGTGGGTTAACCCTAAAATAAGGAAAGTGGACAAAGTGACCTAGAAGATGTTTTTAAGGAAGCTACTTCGAGAGTATAAATAAGAGGCAAAGCTCTCTCATTTTAGAAAAAACTTGAGCATATTGAATACTTATAGGTGTCTGAGGTAACCAAAGGATATCTAAGCTAAATTACTAAGGGAAGGTGAAGAAAATAAGGCCGAAATTCAAGGAAGGATAAATTCTTTTGATGATGCTTTCTAAGGTATGTTATTTACAGGTCATCTCACCATTTTCGCAATAATTTTTTTTTCTAGAATGATTCAGACCGTGAAATTTATATTCCATTGAGTAAACATATCCAAGTATCTATGGTAAAAAATTCAGTTTGTGAGTCATTGTATTTTTGGAGTTACATTCTGTGGAAAATAGGGTTTATGGCTAGTCCTGAAACTAGTCTAAAACAAGTGTTTTGGGTAAAAATGTCATAACTTCTTCATAAAATATCTAAATTTAGTAAGACCAAATGTGTTGGTTATCATACATCCTGTAGTATTATTTTTAACAGTTTCATATCGATTCAACAAATATTCTATGCGGGGCACGCTCTAGAAGGCCACTCTCTAGAATAAGCCAAAATTCAACAAGGTATGCCATGTTTTTCTATAAATCCTTTTATGAGAGGTTCCAAGTAGTGACACTTGGAGGTTGCATAAAACACACTGAAGAACATTTTGTATCAGTTTCTTATATTTATTCATTACAGGTACAAAGCTATGATTATTTCAAGTTAGGGTTGTTGACTAATCCAAAACTAGTCATGTGAGACTAAAGAAAAGTTTGATGAAAATGCTAGTCTCTTGTTGTTAAAGTTAAGGAAGGTTTGTAGGTATGTGATCATATACACCAGGTCTATTACAGAGTTACAAATCATATTTGGATGATGAAATCGATGAGGGCTTTTGGTTGAGGTACAAGTTGGGTACATGGTTGAGACAAGTAGTTGATGAGTTGACACATACATGAGGTGTATAGTTGATGATGTTGGTACATATTGATGATACATAGTTGATGAGTAGTTGACACGTGATTTGTACACACTTGGTACATGTTTGGTTGCACTTGTTTATGGTACAGGTTTATTACAGATTGTTTGGTACATGTTGGTGCATGGTTGATGCACTTGTTTATGGTATAGGTGGATTACAGGTTGAGGTACAGGTTGATGCATGGTTCAGGTTTATTGGTGCAAGTTTACATCGATATATCTCACAGTGATAGTGTGACAATGGTTCCATCATTCTACTTCTACTTCAGGGCGGTTGGATGGGGCAAGGACATGTGGTTGTAGCCACCTTTCGGTTGTAGCTGGAGAACATGGGGGGTTGTAGCCTCCTTCTAGTTGTAGCCAGAGAATTGGGGAGTTGGAGCTTCCCTTGGGTTGTAGCTTGAGAAACTAGGGGTTTGGAGCCTCCTTCCAGTTGCAGCTGGAAAACAAAGGAAGTTGTTGCTTCCAATGAACGTAATTCTTCAAGACATATAAGAAAAAACATTCTGTGTTTTTCTCCTGATTTGGGTTTCCACGTAAAACACTGGTGTACTGTGTATGTGTGTGATTATTCATTTCTTATTGCTCATTATTGGATAATAATTCTACATTGATATAACACTTGGATTATTTGGAGAAAAAATATTATAATTACGCTATTATTGATTCACCCCCCCTCTCAATAATCCAATAATTGGTATCAGAGAAGGTTACTTCAGAAATCAGTTTAACCACTGAAATGTAGATCATGGAGAGTACCAACTTGTATAAATATGGAATACCATAGTTTGATGGACAAAAGTATGTTTTTTGGAGCACAAGGATGAAGACATATATAGAGGCACAGGGATTTCAAGTTTGGCAATCAATTGTAGATGGATACACAACACCAGCAGTTCCACCAACAAATGACAAAGTAGTGAAACTCGATGAGAATAATTCCAAAGCCAAAAATGCACTTTTTAATGGTCTCAGTGATACGATATTCACCAAAGTTGTACATTGTAAATCCGCTAAAGAGATTTGGGGCAAGCTTTGAAATATTTATGAAGGAGATACAAAAGTTGAAGTAGCAAAGCTTCAAACTTATAGAGGTCAGTTCGAACAACTAAAAATGAAGGAATATGAGAATATTGCAGCCTACTTCTTACGAGTCGATGAAACAATGAATGAAATCATAGGATTGGAAGAAGAAATCGAAGAATCTGTAATTGTTCAAAAGATACTAAGATCTCTTCCTATGAGATTTAACCCTAAGATATTAGCACTAGAAGAAATATCAGATCTAAACTCAATAAGCATGGACAAACTGCATGGAATCTTCAGAGCATATGAAATGAGAACTGAACAAGAAAATCCAGATGTAAAAGAAGCAGCCTTCGAAGCATCCAAAAGATCAAAGCAACAAGAATAATATAGCAACAACAGTTATGTCTCGGAAGATGATGAATAAGTGGCCAACTTCGTCAAAAGACTGAACAAGGGAACCAACGGTAGGTATAGAGGTAAGCTTCCTTTAATTTGTTTTAATTGTGATGGTATTGGTCATTTTGATAACAAATGTCCTCATAAGAAAAAGAGAAATGATGAAGGTTACTCAAAAGGAAAACACTCATACAAAGGTAGAAGAAATACAAAGAAAGTTTTCAAGAAAAGCTTATGCACCAAAGAAGACATCTCATCATCAGATGAAGATGAAGTCAGTGACAGTGAGACAGGAAGAGTTCTATTCATGGTGATAAAAAACTCTGACAAAGAAGACTCCGAAGAAGAATATGAAGAAGCCAAAGAAGAATATGAAGAAGTCGAAGAAGAAATTGAAGAGGAAGAAGTTGACTATCAAGAATAATTAATGTGTTCCATAGAAGTTATTAGAAGAGAAAAGAAGAAAAACAAGAAACTACAAGCAGAACTAGACAAGAAAAAAGATACTCAAGAACTAGAACAAATGGTCACAAAATTGAAGGTTCAAATAGAAGAAGATAAAAGAATTGAAGAAGCACTCAAAGAAAAGCTAGAAGAAAAGGACATGATCATTGGAAACTTGGAAGAAGAGATTGTCACACTAAGAAAGGATATTCAAAAGAAAAATATGCAGAATAGCTTATAATTTTTGGATGACATTATCAACAGTCAAAAATCTCATCTTGATAAGACAGGACTTCGATACAATCAGACAGAAAAGGGATCAAGCTCCAAAACAACAGAGCAAGAAACATATCCAAAAAGATATGTAGAAATAATTAAAGGGGATAGAAGGATATACAAGGAAGATTACAGGGATACTCCTCCACCGAGAAGAGTTAGATTTCATAATCAACAACCAACATATAGGCTTCAAGAAGAAGAAGGATTCATAAGAGAACCTCTCTTCAAAAGATCCTCAACTCCCAGGTATCAAACTATATTTTTTGGTTTATGTTATGCATGTAATAATTTTGGACATAAAGTTGTGAATTGCAGAGCTAACAACAGGAACAATAACAACTTTGAGGGTCATACACAAAGGGGTTATTCAAGAAGACCTAGTGAAACATAGAGAAAAAGTTACAACATGTTTGAATCTTTGAGCACTGAAGTGGAATGTTACAAATGTAACAATTTTGGACACGTGGCCAAAGATTGCAGAATGACAGTCTCTCCTAAAGAACCTCAACAGAATAACAAAAGTCATAGACAAGAACCTCAGAAAACGACATGGATAAGAAAGCAAGATCAATATAGCAATGAAGAATTCACAATCGCTCTACAAGCTAAGCAGAAGAAACGTGGTTGGTATGTTGACAATGGGTGTTCAAAACACATGATAGTTGATAGAGACAAGTTTCTTACGTTACGAAAGGAAAGAGATGGTTCAGTATCCTTCGAAAATGATGATTCAACCAAAATCATTGGAAAAGGAACGGTCTGAATTGGGAACAAGAATGAAAAGGCAAAAAATGTTCTACTAGTAGAAGATATGAAACATAATCTTCTAAGTGGGAGTCAAATGTGTGACCAAGGTCATACATTTACTTTCGATTCACAAAAGTGTGAGATAAGAAAAGAAGGTTCAGGGAAATTGGTCGCTACAGCTGCAAGAACTTCAAGAAACATATACGTGTTAAGTGAAATTAGAAATGAAAAGTGTTGTCTAGGAAAGGAAGATGAAAGTTGGCGATGGCACAGAAGAATGGGTCACATACATTTTGATAACCTTGTCAAAGTCAACAAAAGAGAAGCAACCAGAGAAATTCCCCAGATCACGAAACCAACCAACACTTTATGCAAGCATTATCAACAAGGAAAGAAAACAAAGACCAGGTTCAAATCAAAGGAATATTCAATGACAAGACCACTGGAAATTGTGCCTACTGATCTAGTTGGACCAACTAGAACAAAGGGATTAAAAGGTGAGAAATACTTTATGTTATTAGTGGATGATTATACAATAATGGATGCAGTTTGCTTTCTCAAGAATAAGTCAGAATCTTTTGAAAACTTCAAGATCTACAAGGAAATGGTTGAAAATCAAATGGATTCAAAAATCAAATGCTTGAGATCTGATAATGGAGGAGAGTTCACCTCAAAGGAATTTATGGAATACTGCAACAATCATGGAATAAAAAGGTAATTTTATGTTGCTAGGACACCTCAATAGAATGGAGTTGTTGAAATAAAGAACATGACAGTATAGGAAATGGCTCGAACAATGCTAATGGATTCAAAATTGACAGATATTTTTTGGACACAAGTAGTGCATACAACAATTCAAATTCAAAATAGAGTAATGCTCAGAAACAACACTGACAAAACTCCTTACGAACTATGGAAAGGAAGACCAACAAATGTAAAATACTTCAGAGTTTTTGAAAGCAAATGCTATATCAAAAGAGAAGATGGAGGAATGGGAAAGTTTGACTCTCGCATGGACAAATGAGTATTTGTTAGTTACTCAAGTAAAAGGAAAGCATACAAGTGTTACAATCTAAGATTGAACAATGTTGTGGAAAGAATCAATGTGACAATTGATGAAACAGGCAGACTAGAATCAAAGAAAGAAGAAAATAAATCAATGAAACAACCCTTAGAAGAAGAAATAGAAGATGAAAAAGAAGTAGAAAAGGAAGATGAAGATAATCTGACATAAGAAGAAGAGGAAGTTCAACAAGTGTCTCAAAAGACACCCAGTAGACAAGTACAAAATAATCATCATTCAGAACAGATTATCGGAAACAAAGATGCAGGAGTTGAGACTAGAAGAAGAATCTGTTCACCAGAACAAACACACCTAGCACTCTCATCTACAATTGAACCAAATTGTTTTGAAGAAGCCAACAAGGATGAATTTTGGGAAAAGGCCATGGATGAAGAATTGGATCAAATAGATAAAAGTGACACTTGGGAACTGATTCCAAGACTAAAGAATACGAATGTGATTGGCACAAAGTGGGTCTTCAGGAATAAATTGAATGAAGATGGACACGTTACAAGGAACAAAGCTAGATTGGTATGTAAAGGATATGCACAGGTTGAAGGAATCAACTTTGAAGAGACATTTTCCCCAGTTGCCAGAATGGAAGCAATCTGTTTTCTTTTAGCTTATGCATGCTCCAAAAATATTAAAATGTATCAAATGGACGTAAAATCAATTTTTTCTGAATGGGGAAATTGAAGAAGAAGTCTACATTGAACAACCGAAAGGATTTCAGTTGTCAGAGAACACAAATTATGTGTGTAAACTAAAGAAGGACTTGTATGGTCTAAAACAGGGTCCTAGAGCATGGTACTCTAGACTGGATAAGTATTTGCAACAGGCAAGGTTCAAAAAAGGAAGTGCACACAACAACCTCTACATCAAGGTAATTCAAGGTAATATTTTATTAATTGCAGTTTATGTTGATGATATTAGTTTTGGTAGTGATGATGACAGGTTAAGCTAGAAATTTGCAAAAGATATGAATAATGAATTTGAAATGTCGTTACTTGGAGAACTATCCTTCTTTCTGGGACTTCAGATACATCAAAGAAAACAAGAAATTTTTATTTCTCAAACCAAGTATATTAGAGAAATGATAAAGAGGTTTGGAATGGAGTATTGCAAACCAATTATCACTCCCATGAAAACCAGTTACAAGTTGAGCAAAGATGATGATTCGAAGTTTACATATCAGAGGAAATACAGGTCAATGATTGGAAGCCTACTATATGTGACAACATCCAGACCATATGTAATGTAGGCAGTCGGACAAGTGGCACGATTTCAAGCAGCACCAAAGGAATGACATGTATTAGCAATAAAGATGATTTTCAGATATCTCAAAGGAACAAAAGAGTTTGTATTATGGTATCCAAAAGGAAAGGATCTATCACTTATTACCTACAAAGATGCAGATTGGGAAGGTTGTATTGATGACCGATGAAGCACCAGTGGAACAACATTCTAATTGGGTGAGTGTTTAGTATCATGGATAAGCAATAAACAATCATCAATATCCTTATCTATAGCCGAGGCAGAGTATATTGCAACAACATCATGTTGTATACAGGTTCTTTGGATGAAACAAACTCTGACAGATATACAGGTTGATTATGCTGAGCCCATTCCAATCTATTATGATAATACAAGCACCATCAATATCTCAAAGAACCCGGTGATGTACTCCAAGACGAAGAACATCCCAATCAAGTATCACTTTCTACGGGAGTAGGTTGCAGAAATGAACATTAGAGTTGAGTATGTGGGCACAAAAGAACAAGTGGCATACATATTTACAAAACCACTTACACGGGAAGCTTTGAATATCTTCGCCAGAGACTTGGAGTTACTTCTAATCCAAAATGAATGTTTTTTGAATGCTTATCTTATATGTCTTAGATGTACAAAGCACCATAAGAGGACAGTTCAGTCAAGGGGAGCAGCCCCGGATGGAAAGATACCTTTGCCATTGATGAAAAAGGGGGAGAGATTTATCAGATGTAGAGGAAAAAGGCTAGCTCCAGGGCGAGCATGAGTGATATGATTTCAGTATTGCATCATAGTGTTGCCATCAATGCCAAAGGGGGATATTGTTGATTAAGGTTGGTTGTCATTGATGTCAACCCTTGAAGAAAGATCGATAGAAAAAAGGTTTGGGTAATGGACCCAAGTTTGTTTGGTGTAAATATGACTTGTTATTGTCTTGTCATGGTTGATAATAAGTATAAATGGATGAACTCCAAAGTGTTCCCCTTATGGTGAAATCCCTCACGGGAATACGCTTTGCGGATTGAGTTATCCTAGAATTATGGTTAGAGAACCCATGCTTATTTGTGGAATAATGAGATGAAGGTCAATGAATTTTTCATTTAAACTATCCTATATGGATATTTCTTATCATTCCATTTCCAGTGGTATATGGAACGTCACATAACTCCTCACGGTTAGAGAGTTATGGCCATGAGAAGTTGGAGAACCCAGGTTTGGGTAATGGACCCAAGTTTGTTTGATGGATAATGGTATGAGTTTTGATACACTTGCAGGTAATACTATTCTATATGGATGTTACATGTCATTCCATTTCTGGTGGTATGTGGAACGTCACATAACTCCTCACGATTTGAGAGTTATGGCCTTACGAAGTTGGAGGACCCTCTTATGTCATCCAGAAGCCCCAAAAGGTCAAAGTAGTCAAAGTGGTTTAAGAGATTTTAGAAGGTAAATAATAAAGTGAAGTGATGAGTGTACTATAATTCAAAGTGAATACA
This sequence comes from Picea engelmannii, assembly GCA_009831015.1. Lineage (NCBI taxonomy): Eukaryota > Viridiplantae > Streptophyta > Pinopsida > Pinales > Pinaceae > Picea > Picea engelmannii. The sequence goes on along the minus strand of ML828122.1, from coordinate 108,735 downwards.
AAATAAATTATTTGAATAATAAATTTAATGGAGAAATTAGAAGTGGGTTAACCCTAAAATAAGGAAAGTGGACAAGTGACCTAGAAGATGTTTTTAAGGAAGCTACTTGGAGAGTATAAATAAGAGGAAAGGCTCTCTCATTTTAGAAAAACTTGAGAATATTGAATACCTATAGGTTTCTGATATAACAAAAGGATATATAATCTTAATTTCTGAGGGAAAGTGAAGAAAAGAACACCGAAATTCAAGGAAGGACAAATTCTTTTGATGATGCTTTCTAAGGTATGTTATTTACAGGTCATCTCACCATTTTCGCAATAAATTTTTTTCTAGAATGATTCAGACCGTGAAATTGGTATGAAATTGATTAAACATATCCAAGTATCTATGGAATTTTTTTTATCTTGTGGGTCGTTGTATTTTTAGAGTTACACTCCGTGGAAAATAGGGTTTGTGGCTAGTCCTAAAACTAATCTAAAACAGGTGTTTTGGGTAAAAATGTCATAACTTCTTCATAAAAGATACAAATTCAGTAAGACAAAATGTATTGGTTAGAATACAGTCTGTAGTATTCTTTGTGATAGTTTCATATCGATTCAACAAATATTTTGTGCGGGGCATGCTCTACAAGGTCGCTCTCTAGAATAATCCATAATTCAGAAAGGTATGTCATTTTTGCTATAACTCCTTTTCTGAGAGGTTCCAAGTAGTGACACCTGGAGGAATTGCACAAAATGCACTAAAGAATATTGTGTATCAGTTTCATATATTTATTCATTACAGGTACAAAGCTATGATTATTTCAAGTTAGGGTTGTTGACTAATCCAAAACTAGTCATGTGAGACTAAAGAAAAGTTTGATGAAAATGATAGTCTCTTGTTGTTAAACTTAAGGAAGGTTTGTAGGTATGTGATCATATACACTAGGTCTATTACAAAGTTACAAATCATATTTGGATGATTAAATTGATGATGGATTTTGGTTGAGGTACAAGTTGGGTACATGGTTGAGACAAGTAGTTGATGAGTTGACACATACATGAGGTGTATAGTTGATGATGTTGGTACATATTGATGATGCATAGTTGATGAGTAGTTGACACATGATTGATACACACTTGGTACATGGTTGGTTTCACTTGTTTATGGTACAGGTTGATTACAGATTGTTTGGTATAGGTTGGTGCATGGTTGATGCACTTGTTTATGGTACAGGTGGATTACAGGTTGAGGTACAGGTTGATGCATGGTTCAGGTTTATTGGTACATGTTTACATCGGTATATCTCACAGTGATAGTGTGATAGTGGTTCCATCATTCTACTTCTACTTCAGGGTGGTTGGACGGGGCGAGGACAGGCGGTTGTAGCCACCTTCCAGTTGTATCCAGAGAACATAGGGGGTTGTAGCCTCCTTCTGGTTGTAGCCAGAGAATTGGGGAGTTGGAGCTTCCCTCAGGTTGTAGCCTAAGAAACTAGGGGGTTGGAGCCTCCTTCCAGTTGCAGCTGGAAAACAAAGGAATTTGGTGCTTCCAATGAATGTAATTCTTCAAGACATATAAGAAAAAACATTATGTGGTTTTCTCCCGATTTGGGTTTCCATGTAAAACGCTGGTGTAATGTGTATGTGTGTGATTTTTCATTTCTTATTGATCATTATTGGATAATAATTCTACATTGATATAACACTTGGATTATTTGGAGAAAAATGATTATAATTACGCTATTACTGATTCACCCCCCCCCTCTCAGTAATCCACCACATGTGTCATTTTTATATTATTTCTTATTATTCATTTTTTTTCAAATTAAATATTTCATTTTTTATTAAAAAGTAAATTGAAGTTGAAAGCCCCTCAAAAGTGGGTAAATTTGGAATTAGATTAATCTAAGATTTAACCTAGGTTATCTTACTTGTTTGATTTGTACCCTTGAGTGGCAATTTTCTACTAGATAATAGGGATTTCTCACCCTTATTGTGTACCTCTCTAGATTTATTATGACTCCACATCCTTGCCTTGTACCTAAGACTTCGTGTCTTAGTATATTTAGGACTTTGTGCCCTAATATTTTCATAGATACAATAATCCACATCTTGATATTACATGGGTTCATGACTTCACACCCTAACCTCCATGGGTTTAGGACTCCACACCCTAACCTCCATGGATTTAGGACTCCATGCCCTAGCCTCCATGGCTTCTCATATATTCTTCTCGAAACTCCATGTTTCCCTCAAGGTACTGGTTGTGAGCTCATACCCATCAGATGGTCTTGTTGGCAAGGTCTTATTTCAATAGACCTGCACACATCATAAATGCATAGCTTAAGATCATCAATTTAAAATTAATAATGAATTAAATTAATCACATTTTACCCAAATGTGTACATGACTTCCATAGTCATTTCTGATCTGACCATCTTTTTTGGCAAGTAACTAGTTCCCTGCCAAATCTTATTCATTACAAGTTTAAGCATACATAATCATGAAAATGTTGTAACATCACTATATCATAATCAACTATTTGTTCCACACAACAATGATCATCCACGTCACAACCATATATCTTAATCCATGTAACTAACCGTATGTAGAAAATAAATATACACATAACAAGTTCTTAATAAAAATTGGTATGAAACACATAATTAGAAACATAAGAACACGTAAGCAGAGATACAGCCATGTATATATAATATGTGCATATATATTAGCATTCACAAGTCAAGTGACCCAACTAAGTCCATAACATATAAGTTTGGCATACATAATCCATCAAAATCACCCTCTTTGGGTGTCACAAAACTATATTAGTCAAGATGGGACACTATAGAAAATTAAAACTATGGATCAACTACATTGAGTGAGAGATTTCAACTAGTAGTCGAAATCGATTGAGGATATTTGTGTGGATAAATGATGTCGTGTTTGCAAGTGAATTCTCATTACCTAATGATTGTTTGTGCTTTGATTTGAGTTTGGTTCGATGACTACCTTACTTTTAATGATATTTGAATCCATTGGATTAGATTATTGATGAATCGATAGATGTAATGTTTTCAAGGATCCTCTTACTTTCCAAAACCTTACCAAGATGTTTGTATTGTGATTCTCTAATTATGGTATTTTCCTTTTCTCATTACAGATGGTCCATGAGCAAGTTCTTTCAAAGGCATGTTAATAATATTCCCGGAGCAGTCATAGTATTCAAATGTATACTAGCCCATGGATTTTTTTGATCAATTTTTTAGAAAACCCTATTGCATGACATACATTTAAAGGATTATGGCTCGGAAGCTTTGATATCAATTCAAATTGAGGTTTGGATTGAAAACTATATGGGTTATTTTTCTCATCATGAAGGCATGATGATGTGTGATTTCAAAGTTACTCAATAAGGCCTTGCTTAAGTTCCCTATATTAAATTATGATGCTCGATTGAAATGTGTTATGTGGCTTATATATGAAAGAGATACAAATGATTTATATTGGTGATATGCTTATTGCGTACATCAAATTACAGGGATATCATGATTAGGACTAATGCGCAACAATCAAAGTCTACATAGACATGCACGCTGCCTCGACTATGATGCATAATTTGTTGTTTGAATTCTTCATCACTAATGCTTACTCACGTAACATTGGCAAGGTATTGAGAAGATAACAATAGTGCATGACTTCATCGCTGCATGTACCCTCATGTTTTATTATGAGGTCTAATGTTTAAATCTAATCAATCCATTGACTGTTGTGTTATAGTGAAACTTGCACATTAGTAGCATGATAATAATTTTCTTTTGCACATTGTTTCTCTTATTGAATGTGTGGGCATCTTCCAAGATGAATAACCTAACAAAGATGAGTGGATGAAAGACACTAGAGAAATGGATGGTATTGTCAATCATAAAGATGACCAAGCACCCAAAGTAATTTGGTATATGAGAAGATACATTGAAGAATAGAAGTAATCCATTTAAGTAACATGTGAATGGCATTATAGGGTTTTGGTCTCACCTATTCTTGAATTTGGTGGTAAATACTTGCGATGATCTAGTAGTAATGCTAGAATGATTGTTTTCCACTGTAAACCACATGGTTGGCATGATCATCAATGGGAATTGTACCAATCAACTCATGAGATAGTTTTTTACCTAGCAACACCTACAGATGTGGTTACAAGCATAATAGAGAGAACATATTTTGATAACAAAAATGGTTGTGACACCATTACATTTTTTAATCATGATTTCTCTAACCTATTATCATAACAGATGATCACTCCTCTGAATTATAAAACATGTTGGTTGATTTTTTTAAGGGTATTCACAATGCATCAAGTAGTGTCTAAGTGGATAGTGAGGATAGCTTGATTGATACTTTTATGATGAATTGGACCTTTTTTTCCAATGTGTATCAAATAATACATGGCAAGGATGAAATTTTAGTCTCAAATTAATGAAACCACTAAATCAACACTCCATGCAAGAACCATACTTTGGCTCGAGTGGCTTGTTGGTTTGTAATTTCACCTCTGATCTGATTAAGTATCAAAGATTTAGAAGAGGTTATATTAATATTTTTTGGTCTTTGACAACAATGGAATTCATATAAATCAATTATGATCCCTAGAAGCATGAAAACATATTAAAAACCCCAATAATGACCTATGTTTTGCATTATGTTTAATGAAAGGTACCAAGGGAGTGGTGATGTATGTCATATGGCCAATTATTGGAAATATCTTGATGCCCTCAATGTCATATGTGATATAAGATGTATTTTCAAGGTTGTGTGTGGGAGTTATGCATTTACGAAGCTGAAAAATGATAGGGACCATTTTTTATTGCAAGGAATTGTTTTAACTAATGAATTTCTTGTAAAATTTCTTGACAATTAGCTTTGTTTGGAGCTTATTGATGATGACCATTACTTATTCTTCAATGTTTGCTTCTCTATAATTGAAAATGGTTTCATTAACTCAACAATTTGATAGTGTGGATGATTGGGGGTCTTATTGGACAATTTGTCTAAGTGTTCCAATGAATTGGCACTTGATTTTGGTTTGTATTACTTATAAACCCACTCACTAAAGAAACATTTCTCACATCGGTGGGAAAGAAAATTGGAAAACACAACAAAGACAAAAATTTCTCACTTGGAGGTGCAAGCTACCCCCCAGCCTAGCGAATCACCCACAAGAGATAAATCGATCACCTAGCAAAGCTTTGCCTTCAAACTCAACTATTTGGTAAAAACTTCCTCTTACTTCTTAGGTTCATTACTATTATGTGTTGTGGATTTTCATTTTCCCTGGGCATGCTTATTTACCATCTTTTGGATGTGGGTGATCATTTCTTACATGTTTCCAAGCTTCTCTGTTAGGTCCAATTTTCCAAAAGGTGTGTGTTCTTGCAAATAGGCCATTTGCTTCTCTCAACTAATACACAATGCCTATGTGTGTCCAGGAATATTTTTATTCATTAAGTTTCAGTTCGGTTTGGTGTTGTATGTTTCAGATGCTTCCAACAAATTGAAGTCTAATTCCCCATTTGCAAATTGGTTTCATTCGAGAGACAAGTTTAGGTTACACTTTGGTATTCAGACATCCTATCATTCATTAAAAGGATAATTTATGTCATGCCTATCTTTACCAAACTATGAGACAAGCGTGGAGTATGATTCCTTGATATGTCATGCATTGATATTGTATGCTTAGTTTGACATGTCATAGATTTACATGATCATGCTCAATATAATTGTCAGTGCAGATTCATTCTCTCATATTATGATTGCAAAGAAATTTGTCCAAGATCACTATCTAATGCGAAAAATCTAGGCATAATCTAAGTTTTGAAACATGTGCATCACACACAATGATTGGTTATATTACTCACTTAGTTTGAATCCATGGTTGGTCACATTATTAGTTTGATGGCAATATTTTTTAGTTGATCAACAATGTTTTTAAATTGACAAACCCTTTATCGTACTTAGGCATAGGATGCATTGTTATGATTTATGAATGATAGGTTGATTGTTTTTTATTTGTAAATGTAATGAAAAATGAAAGGCTTCTATGTTTTTCCTCATTCAATTGGATTTCCATCATGTATATTGTTTGGAACTTATCTTTAAAAAAAACAAATGAATTAAAATTGTGAATAATGCACATGTGTTGGATCAAACCTAATAATTAGGTTTGCTCCCAACTTATTAGCCATTGGTTTGCTTCTCTTCTCCTCCATCTTATACCCTATCTCTTGGGTATTATGGTTTGCTTTTTTAATGAAATCTTTGCTTGTAAGTAGAAATTTGAGATTGGAAGGAGAAATATGAATATTAGAGAAATCCCTTAACATAGAGAAAAAAAAATGCAAAGATTCATGTGATTTCCGATACTATGTATCACAAATGGAAGTTTGGATTTTTTTCCATGGAACAAATACAAACAAAAGAAGGAAAGACTCTACAATTACTGAGCCAAATAATTATAGAAGTGACCACTGTATACACAATGACTAGAATGTGAAAGAGAGCAAGAAGGACTTATTGTTCAAGTCCCAAGTCATGTGCTCAACATATGTATGAAAAGAGTCAAGACTTTCATAGACAAACCTCACCTTGAGGGGAGAAATTTGTAATTATTAAATATTATCCTCACAATAAGGTTGGATATTCAACATGAGGACAAAGAAAAAAATGTGAAAGGATTGAGAGGCAAAAGTAGTCAAAGAGTTTGGAATTTGGAAGGCCAAGAGCCTCAAGGTAAACTTCTAAAGAGAACCTTTGCATTGTAAACTATATTCATATGTTAATAAAGTCAATGTTGTTAACTATTGTGTTTATACTCTTGAAGAACTATGTTTGGTTGTAGACTATTATTTCATTTCCCGATTTTCTTGGTGTTTGTGAGCATGAACATCCTAATTTATGATCTGATCTCTCATTAGTAATGCTTACTATCACTTATATTTTGTTGGTTAACAACTGATGTGAAGTATTGATTCTCTAGGCAACTTGGGGGCTATTCTTGGCTATTTAGAACATCTAATTTTGCATATAATTTAGTTTGTGGACTATTATCCATATTGATATATCTTTTAATCGTGTTTCATTTCATCTTGGTTAAAAATTGGTTTTGTGACAAGGAAGTGCTCTTAGCAGCCATATCATTTCACTTCATGAGGGACTTGGGAGGGTTCAATTTAGGTTCACCTTTGGTGGTAGTGGTGGAATATTCTCTCGGATATTGGCTACATCTATAGACCTTGTTCTTTGTTCCTTTAATAAAGATTTAGTTACTTGTAGTTCATATTGCATTCAAACATTGCATTGAAATGAACAAAGTTCATTCACTGAATATCCAACATAATAAGGACAAAAAGTTCAAATTTATAAAGGACATTAATATATAAATGATGAATAAGATATGATATATGATAAGTTGATTGATATAACCCCATGTGATGGTATACCTATATGAATTGATTGGTCAAGATGGTTGATGGGTCATGTCTCTTGGTTATGTCATGTCCCTTAGGATGTGTCACTTCATTTATTATTATTACTACTACTAATATTATTTACTTGATGATTATTTATATATTTGTGTTCATTACATTGCCTATCCCTTCAAAGATGCTTTTTCCTCTAAGAATTTTATGGAAAAGAGTTATGTCTTTGTTTTGGCTTGTAATGTTTTCTCGTGATTCACTATTCTTGAAGATGTGATGATTTACGATATGATACAATATAAGTTATGAAGCATTGAACATAATCGTGTTATCATGAAAGGGTCAAACCAACTTAATTCATTTTTTTGAAGAATTGTGTAGCAATGACTTCTATGACTTGGGGAATGATAAGATTCCACACATGAGATTCTCTTCAATATAATAGGGTGTAAATGTGTTGAACCTACAAAGAATAGATCTAGATAAACAATGATACACACATTTGTAGAGATAATAGAATAAAGAAGAAGAAGGAGAGAAAGAATGAAAGAATTCTCATTAACCGTTGTGAATAATGAATAATTTACACATGATATACTATGTATAACTCAATGAGTTCTACTTGAGGTGAACCAAGTTGCCATAGTGGTGGTCTAGAGTGATATGGACACACACCAACAGTTACGGGAGTGAACTGCCACCTATTCTAGTCTCTCAGGCAGTTACGGGAGTGGACTGCTACCTAGTTGAGTTAACTAGTCAACTAGTCTTCAGTTAACTGACTGAACAAAGAGTAGTGAGGAGTTAACTCAAGGAATAAAGGATAATGCGCCACTCTGGTGATGATACCAAGGCAAGGTCGAATTAGCATGGTGATGATCCCAATGTTGCATGGTTATGATCCCAATGCAACATCTAAACTCAACTCAACTAGTCAAACTGAAGTGTGAACTGAAAGAGAATATTCTCTAGGTGGAATATTCGCTCCTAAAATATAGGAGACTGGATAATGACTAATTATGACTAATAAACAAATAAAAATCTTAGGAAAAAGAAATCCTGGGTGTGTGTGAAGTAACTCCAACAGTCTTCACTTAGTTTCTCATATTGATTTTGTCTTTAGTTTGTTTGTTGAATAATACGATAATTATTATAATTAGGATGATGTTAAGGCATCCCTATGTCTTGTCTTATTTTTGGAACCTTCATCTTTTGATACTTTGGGTGATTTATTGATTGATAATGCCTCACAATAAACATCTTTCTATTTTTTTATGTTGATTGGATATGCATTGGTTCATTTCTTCACATTTTGGATTTTTACATTTAACAACTTCTCTAATTCAGTGTGATCAATGATTATTTCCTTATTGATCAATGTCTCATTGCTAATAAGTTCATCTAGATTACCTTATTGCATCTTCTTTTCACTTTTTAATTTATTAATTTGTGTGATTAATCTTTGACTATGATTCTTGAGATGATGTTATCTTCTTATTATAGGAGAATGTCAAAAACTGTTTCTTCGTGTTTAAGATGAAAGTCCCCAGTGCTTCCATTTAGGTTGTACCTAGAATTATGTCAACATTTTCTTTATACATAATTTTAACACTAAATTGGATATGAATTTATAATTATCAATTGTTAGTTGTAAGTCCATTATACATGGCTCTGGAATTAATAATTGATTTTCCAAGTCGATGTTAATGTAATTTTCCTTATGGTGCAAAAAAAATAAAGATTTTAATCTCTTTGCTTGAATAGTCCCTTTGAATTTTATTATTCCAAAGCACGAGGTTGAAAGACCTTTATAAAAAATAATTTCTTCCTTCTTTTTATTAAACTCCATTTTTAAACCTAGTTTTATTTCTCTTGAATTTTAAATCTCCTTTCAATAATAATATGAATTATATCTCCCTTGGTCTTGGAATATCTATATTCCATTTTATCATTTTAATATTAAAATTACTTGCAAAAATGATCATATATAAATAATATCAATTTAAGCTCTTCAAATCTCTCTTTTTCTCATTGAATTTGGAACATACTTTTAACTTGGGTTACTTGTTTTAACTTTATTCCTTGTTTCCAGCTGTTGTGTGCCAATTTCCACATATTAACTATATAATATTTTGGGTAGTTAAAACTCGAAAAAGACATGACTTTACCTTGGCCTTTAATTAATTGGGTTTGCTAAGGTTTGATGGTAACAACTTGTGAATGGAAACAAGTTTGTTGCAACTGTCAAAACTACATAAACTTGTTTCTACTCTTCCTAGCAAATTTATAACTTTCCTTTCTAAAATGAATTGATATATACCTTGATTTCTTTGGCAAATGGTTGTGACATGATTCTTGCATACCATCAATGAATCCATGATTTCAACAAAGCCACAATGAATTGGAAAACTATTACAATTATTTTACTAAGGATTTTGGATTGGTGGTTCTATATTCACATCTATTGACATGAAATATATAGTGGATTTTACACCAAACACAACTATTTGCAAGGTTTGATAGAGTTGTCATAAATAATGGATTGAATATGGATCAATTTAGATAGACACAAATGCACGTGGTCAGTGTAATTGGGTTTTAGTCTTTGACGGTCTCAACTTCAATTCACTTCTATTGTGGTGTATATGGAAATGATTCCTCAATATTCCTTGGCCACAAAGTTTTGTTTGATCAATATGATAGCTAGAGGTTACTTGATTCATCCTTAGTTGCACTCATAGTTCTAGTCGTCCTTAATTGCACTATTTCCAATGTTGTTTTGTTTCTCACTGAATTTTTATTTTTATTTTTATCAACCCAATGCCTTCTCTATAATTCTCGTTCTACATAATTGCAAACATGTGGTGGTTGTTCTCCAATTGTAATTGGTAGGTAATTGTTGTGATTTCTTAGCAATTTAATGATCTTCACCTCACTTCAATGTATGGGAGGAAAAACTTCAATTTGTAGTGGAATTTATAAATTTTAAATGGCCAAAGGCTAGTTGGTGGTCAAAGACTTGAGGATTCAAAAATGTATGAAAAACAATTGGCTAAAAGCCGAATCAAATAAGGTCTGATAAAAGGTGTGGCCATGTTGGATTACTGAGAGGGGGGGTGAATTAGTAATAACGTAATTATAATCCTTTTTCTTCAAATTTTATATCAATGTAGAATTATTATCCAATAATGAGCAGTAATAAATAAACAATCACACACATGCATAGTACACCAATGTTTTACGTGGAAACCCAAATCGGGAGAAAACGACGGAATGCTTTTTCTTATATGTCCTAAAGAATTACATTCATTGGAAGCACCAAATTCTTTTGTTTTCCAGCTGCAATTGGAAGGAGGCTCCAACCCCCTAGATTCTCAGGCTACAACCTGAGGGAAGCTCCAACTCCCCAATTCTCTGGCTACAACCAGAAGGAGGATACAACCCCCTATGTTCTCCGGCTACAACCGGAAGGTGGATACAACCACCTTTCCTTGCCCCATCCTGCCACCCTGAAGTAGAAGTAGAATTATGGAACCACTATCACACTATCACTATGAGATATATTGTTGTAAACCTGTACCAATAAGTCTGAACCATGCATCAACCTGTACCTCAACATGTAATCAACCTGTAATAAACCTGTACCATAAATAAGTGCATCAACCATGCACCAACCTGTAATCAACCTGTACCATAAACAAGTGCATCAACCATGCACCAACCTGTAATCAACTTGTACCTTAAACAAGTGCATCAACCATGCACCAACCTC